>MUZC01000069.1:62952-70452 GCA_002072015.1 Radix auricularia
CCACAGGGTGAGAACCACTGCTTTAAGCCACTCCTTTTTCTTGTCTTGGTAATTTTGGTTGCTTTTAGTGTCGTCTCTGGTAGCTCTATTAAAAGAATCGTATTGGTCTCTTACTGCTCACTACCATCAACTCAAATTTTTTTAAATTAAAAAAAAACCACATCAGCAATCCTACATTAGGATGTGTCATTTATTTATGAGTAGAATGGCGCCCCTTAACGCTCAAAGGGGGCGCCTAAATCATGTTTAACAACTGTTTTGTAATAAAGATATGTTCGGAGCTCCAATATTCAATCTTGCAAACGTATTTGGGATACATTAGTTTACATTAAAATGAAATTAAATAATGAGTTTTAATACTCATTTTGGCGCCCCCCCTAACGTGGCGCCCGGGGGCATTCGCCCCCCTGCCCCCCCTCGCTACGCCACTGGCGCTTAAATGTCAACATTGTATGAGAGGCGACAAAAAGTTTATTCTTTTTGTGTTTTAATAAAATGTGTGTAATGTACTTTACTTTAGATCAATGAAAATGAAATGTTCTAATTGATGAGTAACAAGCGTGTACCAACCTAAAGTTTCAACCTGGCACTCAAACTTTTTTTTTATATGTGACGCCTATAACTTTCAAGTGCCGTTCATTTAAGTTGCACGCTGAGACAAGCAGAGGAGAGCTTTGATATGTTCCTTTGTTGTTACTTTTAGTGATCTCTCCACCCCCCCCTTTAGACACACAAAAAACACAAACACACACACTCTCTCTTATGAACACACATACTTTCTCTCCCTCCTTCCTTCCCCCCCTCTCTCTCTCTCTCTCTATTTCATTCTCTCTCTATCTCTATTTCATTCTCTCTCTCTCTGTCTCTCTCTCTTCCTTTTTCTGCTTTTCAATGCTTCTTTAACCATCTCGACGTCACATCGATGAATCGTAATCCTTTTTGTTGTATTCACTCCCCATCCCTCCCCTCTCCACACCCACACAACCGGTCACACGAGTGGCTTGTGGACAAACATGTTGAACAATTGCTGACCTCAGCCTTGTCATCAAACCGTCATCAGTCACGTCCAACCACACTTCCTCCTCTCAGATGTCCCTCTGAACACGCCTAAACTGACCAACCTCTTTGTTCAATGACCGGTCGCACCAACCAGGCATGGCACCCTCCCCACCCCCCTCAGAATAAAACAAACCATCCACGACTTGTCTCTTCCTGACTTTGACCACATCAAGTCTGATGTCCACTCACCGTTACAGTGGTTAGATAAGTCGAAAACACTACACGGAATGAACATGTCTTTCTCTTCAATAATTACCGTAGTTGTTTGGGGTTTTTTTTATTAGCAAAATAATATAAGAAAGAAAGGGATTGTGCTAGTCTATATACAGGAAGTATTAGACGATTATTTGTTTGAAAACCATGATGGTTTTGTTGACACAATAGCTCATTAGGTGGCTATACAGAACCACTCAACCATTACTAGACCATTTCCTTCTTTAGTTTAAGGTACATAACCACTCTAACTAGACCATTTTCCTTTAGACTTTATGGTACAGAACCACTCTAATTAGGACATTCCTTTTTAGACTTTTTGGTACAGAACCACTCTACTCTAACTAGATTATTTCCTTCTAGACTTTATGGTACAGAACCACTCTAATTAGACAATTCCTTTATAGACTTAATGCTATACAGAACTACTCAACTGTTACTAGACCATTTCCCTCTTTAGTTTAAGGTACATAACCACTCTAACTAGACCATTCCTTTTTAGACTTTATGGTACAGAACCACTCTACTCTAACAAGACCATTCCCTTCTAGACTTTAGGATAAATAACCACTAAATTCTAATTAGACCACTTCTCTTTACACTTAAGGGTAAAAGAACCACTCAACTCTAACTAGACCGTTCCATTCTAGACTTTAGGGTACATAACCGCTCAACTCAACTAGAACATTTCCATTTAGACTTTAGGTTATACCCAGAACAACCCAAAACCAACAAGACTATTCTCCTTTGCAGTTGGACTGGGATTCTGATTTAGTTTTCTCATGCACAAATGTCCATCAAAGAGGCTGCAGTGGGCTTTGTGAATATCCTCTAATCCAGTGGTTCTCAACCTTTTGGGGTTCACGGACCACTTGAGAAATGTGTGTCTTAGCCGTGGACCACGACTGAAAAGTGTACTATTGCCATGCTAGAAATGTATATAATTATACTTTGTATATAACTAGTTAACATGTCACTTTGACTTGTCTTATTTTTATAGTTTTATTCAATTCGTAATGATTACTATAATAAAAAAATAACTTGAGGTCATGAACAGAAGTAAGTATTAGTAAGACTGCTATATTAGTTCATTTAGTGCGAGCCTTGAGATTGCACATTTGAGCACAAAACATCCAAACGAGGTTTTAAAAGTACTTGAAAGACTCCATCGTAGTTCAACTTCAAGTCGGGAACGGTGTTTTGTCTTGATTGTAAACAATGCAGGAAAATCCACATTCACAAATATAAAGGGTAAAAGTATTTGTAAGCTTTCTGAGGCAGTTCTGAGTACCAACATTTCATGACGCTCACTTTCTGATGCAACATATTCAAAGTAGACTTATTTTACACTTAAATATTCAATTTCTTACTATTTACATTACTACGTTTTGCACCAATTACCGCATGTTACGATATCAGAGTGTAGCCTTACACTAAATACATACTAAAATAACAAAAAAGTTTTTTTAACATGCTCATTTTCAAATAGACAATACTACCTTAAGGTGGGGTGTCACAGCTTTTTAACGTCATATTGTGAGGGGGGGGTCTAAGTTTTTGTAACGAATTATGACAAGGGGGAGGGGATGGGTTAAAATCGCAACAAGTAAATCGAGGAATTCAGTTGACAACTGTCACAAAATATAAAGATTTTAACGAAGATCCAGCTAGCCTCATGCAAAGCATATGGCGCAAAGGCTCCCATGAAAATGCAAGAAATTTTGTTGCATTATTGAAAGCCAAAGCAGTTTCCATAGTTGAGCAGTTGGACTTAAAATTTAGAAGACAAATTCAAGAAAATCGCAACAAACTGAGTCCCATCATTTCTACAATCCTATTTTGCGGCATCCATGATTTAGCACTTCGTGTAAAAGAATTAAATCCTGTTAAATTTTTTGACCTGTTGAGTTTCGTGCAATCTGGAGATGAAGTTCTTGGTAATCATTTGTCGATAGAACAGCTGAAGGTTTAGCCAACACCATCATTAAGATTCATTAGAATTTGGATTAGATGTGACAAAGCTTGTTGGTTAAGGATACTGCGGTTGTTCTAAAATGGCATGTAAAGAAGGAGGAATACAAGCAATAATTTTTAAAAATCCCCAAAAGCAGCATTTGTACATTGCAGTTCACATAAACTTAATCTTGTCGTGAACGATTTAAATAATGTGAATGTTATACGAAGCACAATAGGAACAATTAAATCAATTAAAGTGTTTTCCGAGAAAGTAATCAGCGAAAAAAAACTAAATCAAAATGATACTTTGCTATGTGAAACTACATGGACACATAAATATAAATGCTGGCGTATTTTTGCTAAAAATTTGACAGATTTTTTTTTTACAACAATCAGTAATGTAATAAGCTGCACTTGCAGATTTAATTCTTTTCTATGTTTGATATGTGTACACTGTCTTCAATATAATTAACTTGCAGGGAATTTAGTTCAGTTTTATTGTAACAAATTTATGACATTTTTCTCAAATGGGGGGGGGGGGGCAATTGCCCCCTGCCTACCCCCATGCTCCTGTTTTCGGTTGTCTTCTTTATTAGAAATGTATCAATCAATTATATTAATTTATTACTTAGCTATTACTTTAATAATTAAAAATTATAATATTAATTTAAGGCTAATTTACTAATCGTTCTGAATTTTTTTTTAAAATCTTATAGCAATCGCTACTTAAGAATCTAGTGTGAAGTTATGTGATTTCCTGTATAGCTAAACGGAAACATAGACTCAAAAGATATTGTTTTCGGTTCTATACTGTCACCATCGAGTTATTGAAATCAAATCACCACATTCAAAATGAGACAACATTTTTACTTTTTCGTGTTGAGAACCACTGCTCTAATCAACGCTTAATGATTTTTAAAGCCCTTGTACTAGCTCCACCGTCTTGTCGCGGGCTCGCGGTCGGGCGGAAAAACAAAAGTAAAAAATGGCCCACTTCCCTTGATGTTTAGTCGTCTGCTGGAGTTGACCTCCACGGCTCACTGGTTTCACTCCAGCCTTCAATGTCACATGGGTCTGTCACGGTCTTTGGCATGGTGCGTGTTATATTCAACATAAACTATACTTTTAGTTAGGTCACATAATAAGGGATTTATAGTCAAAAACTTTGTTTTTACTTGTTGTTTAAGTTAGTCACTTCACCGTCTTGTCTGTCGGTCGGTCGGGCGGAAAAAACAAAATTAAAAAATTACCCACTTCCCGTGATGTTATCCAGCTGAAATTCTGCACATTGACTTGTTTCGCCCAACAATGCATTGTATCAAAATTTCAGATCAATCGAAAGTACTTTAATTAAATTAATGCATTTTAAGTTCATCTCTATGCAGAGTCTACTATAGTTGACCTCCACGTGTTACTGGAGTTCACGCCAGCCATCGATGACCACATCCCCGTGTTGTACAGCAAGGGGAGTTCAGTCAGGTTTAGTCTGTAAATGTTTGTCGCGCGATGCTTATTAAATCGAACGTAATCAATACTTTTAATTATGTCTCATATATAAGGGATTGATAGTCAAAAACTTGGTTGTTACGGGTTGTTTTTATTATTGTTAAAATTAGCGCGTTAGATTGCAAAGTTCATATTACTGTGCGTATCATCTGTGGCTACATTATGTTGCTGGGTGGCTGGGGAACAAATGTGAATGTTTTCTTGAGACGAGTTTCTTGGGGCTGCGGTTTGAATTGTGGGAATGTGTTTCAAGGGAAACCGGGTAATTTAATGCCAGATGGCGCCACCGTTAAGCAGCCGATGGCAGGTTTATCACAAGACAGAAACTATTAATAAATCTTTTTTTTTAAACCAACTGACATCTACAATACAAGATGTTCTGTCCTTTTCTGGACCTTTTTTTTTTCTTCAAATTTTACAGTTCTTATATTGTTGTTTTAAGTTGTCGCACTTGGAATTAGTAACACGTGTCTTTATGTTAGTGCGTGTCTCTAGTGGTTTGTTCTGCTATCATGTTAGGTTTATCTTTGTTCAAATCTCTATATAAAATCTGTATTGAAAGTCTTATTACCGAGTGCAAGTCACTTTTTTATATATGAACATTGCGCTCTGTTTAATGTCTCGAGGTAGGGTAGGCAACATGTAGGGTTCTGAGAGCAAAAATACTTAATCATAATTCATTTCTTTATTTTCTTTTAAATGATGCCGTGCGCAACAACAACAAAATTAACGCGATGGAGTATTCATTTTCTTGTTTAATATTCTAATAACGATAAGAGTTCATTATAATTAATGAAACAATACAGTATACAGTAATGCTAGTTTAGCCTACACAGTTGAATTCAATCATGCACATACAACTGAAAGAGAGTTAAACTGATATATTAGGGAACCTCAGTAGCCATCTCAATGCTTCAAGTTAAAAAGGAGGGGGGTCAACGTATTTTGAACTTCACCCAATATTTACTATTACCTCAGTATAGTAATACGGTAATACGGCGTCGATTACTCTTTGTGTCCAACAACAACAACACAAAATGTTCATACGTAGAGTTTTATATTTTTAAAAAAATGTTTTGAACAATTCATTTTAATCCTTGGATAGTTACAATAGCAATGATGTGAATCCGTTAAAAATAAGGCGTATGCAGGAATTATTTTCAAAACAAAGTTAATTGAAAAGGGTATTCTGCACACACACGCGCGCGCGATCATTACAATTTTTTTTTACGGGAGATCAAACATTTTTGTTTAAAAATTTCATTTTCAAAACAATATATAGTCTAAAGTGTGATGGGGGCGCGGTGGTCTAATTTGTAGCGAGCTGGACTACCGAACCGCTGCAAGAACGCGTGTCGCGAGTTCGAACCGCGGATCTGGCAAGGCCCCCGGGGCATTGTGCTAACCACATAATCCCATGCTCGTTAGTGGTCAATGAAACTTGTGAACGCTAGTTCACTTGCTCCCATGGACCTTCATGGTCTGTAAGGGATATTTTTTTAATTTTTAATGTGTGATGAGCTTTTGCCAACTGAAAGAAATGGAGGTTCGCGTTTGTGACAAATTCGGCATCCCGATATTTTCATTGAAGGAAGTGAACCACCTGGAAGACAACAATTTAAATAAGTTTACCGCCTCTCACTCTCACGATTTGGCATTGATGGTGCAGTTTAATTGGTAATATCTAACCAAGGGCAACTCCCGTCTGAAATTTCTTACTTGAATCAATCAGTTGACACAGACCACACACACACACACACACAGATGGACTTTATACAAAGTCCATCATCTCGCTTTACCCCCACATACACATGGACTTATAAAAAATCATGTTAAGCCTGGTACCTATTGGAATTCAGGACGTGTTAGCGCATTTTCGTATTATGTATCAGTACTTATGTTAGATATCAGAATTATGTAGTTATCAGTAATTGTGTTTAGATTTTAGACATATTTTTATGAATTTTCTTGTGTAATGAATATACCTGACATTTTTTTATTTAAAAGTCATTTCTTTACATTTAAAAAAAAAAATTATTTTCTCTTTAATCCAACTACAAGTCACCACAAATGATGACGTAAAACTCTCTAAACTTTTACACATATTCTAATGACGTCAACTAAAAAAAAACAACTAATTATTTTGCACCCTTTCGCACCACTCTTCAATGCTTAAAGAATTGTGCATTCGACTTCCGGCAATGGCGGCCGTTCCCTGCGCTAGTGTTACCCCTCGATTCGAAATATTTTTTGGTAGTTTTAACGGGGTTTTTAAACGGATCGAGTAACTGAGTGTTGATGCACAAATGGCAGGTCAGGACATACAAAAAACATATATACATCATGGGTCTAGGACTTATGGATGCTGTGATCAAGGTGATGACAGACGGACGGACGGACAAAACGGGTGCAATAGCGATTTCGACATCTCGAAAATGCGCTAAAAAGTCCATCATCTCGCCTTACCCGCCCCCCTTCCCCCAAATTGATTTATGAACGTGTCGACGTTTTCTCTCACGTCTGTCGCCGAGGTCATAGGTCACACGTTGGACGGCGTGTATGACTTCCCCCGGCACTTACCCAACAAGAGCGCCGTCAACAGCGTGCTTGACATGTGTCAATGGCATCACTTGTCAGCCGGGGAGCCCGAGGTCGCTCTTGTCACCCTGGACCTGGAGGGAAACGACGTTAAGTGCCTAGGCCTAGCGTGGGCAAGTCAGCGTACCCTTGTTGCTGGGGGGGGGGGTATATGAGGAGACCTACCTA
>MUZC01000069.1:74119-111569 GCA_002072015.1 Radix auricularia
TCCCTCAACGAGTTGTCAACGACCTTCCTCAACGACCTTCCTCAACGAGTTGTCAAAGACCTTCCTCAACGAGTTGTCAACGACCTTCCTCAACGAGTTGTCAACGACCTTCCTCAACGTCCTTCCTCAACGAGTTGTCAACGACCTTCCTCAACGAGTTGTCAACGACCTTCCTCAACGAGTTGTCAACGACCTTCCTCAACGAGTTGTCAACGACCTTCCTCAATGAACAAATAGACAAAGACTAATCAAATTAAATAAAATCATTGCTGCGGAGTACTCCAAATACTCCATCTGGTTTTGGATAGGGGTGTAGCGGATTTCGCCTCCGGCTAATCCGAAATCCGGCCATTTTTACAAGTCCGTCTCTGACTCCGGTCGGATTTTACTTCATAAATCCGGCCAAATCCAGCTCCGGTCGGATTACACAAAATTGTATGCCGGTGCAGGCCTAGTTTTAGATAACTCCGCACTCCGCAGCTAAGCTTTCACTTGCCAGCCGGACAAAGCTACGATTACGCCGCCTCTGTTCTCAGTCGCCCGCCTGTTGGCCATCAAAGCAATAAATAACACGTTTCATCAACAACGCCAAGACAGATGTACTCCCCCACCAGGGCCGTGGATAGATCCCACGTGTTGAAATATGTCTTGTGTCATCGCGCTGGGCAATTAACCAACTACCGCCTAATTGGGCTCTCTTATTGGCTGACATAATAGTGCCTTTAACCAACATCAGTCAGAGGATACAGTGTTGTACAGCTTTATGGTCACCGAGAAATGGTTTTTGTATCCAGGGGCACTACTTACGACAGATTTAGAAATATTTTTGTTTGGGATGAATCTAGATCAAAGGCGTATTTCTGCTGGAGTGATTTAAGTTTTTGTCTTTTGTTTGTTATTTTAGAAGTTGATGACTTGTCAGCACTCCGCCATCATTGCATTAAGTAATCTCTTGTATCTCTCTCATAAAGAAAAGCACTTATAGAACTTTCGTAAACAAAAAAAGAATCGTTATGTTTCTTATATTTTATATACACACAGCAGACAGCAGCAATCATAGGGGCCATCCATAAAGTACGTCAAACACCAGGGGGGTGGTGTAAGAAAGTGTGACAGTTTGTGACGGGGGGGAGGGGCTCCGACCACGTGTATTGTCACGGTGTTTTATATTAAATTATAATTATTTTGTTGATTAAAAAAGGTATTAGAAAGTATGACGTACTTATGGTGGAGGGGTCCGAGATTTGTGACAGGGGGAGGGGGTTACAAATGGTCAAAATAGCGTGACATACTTTATGGACGGCACCATATAAACCACCAATTATCACTTTGTCAACAAATACAGTAATCATTGTATACACAAAACAGTATATAACTTGGTAAATATATGCAGTAATCATTGTATACACAAAACAGTAATAACTTCGTAAATATATGCAGTAATCATTTGATCAACACACAAGTTTCTCATTTTTGTGTTTGTGCGAAGGTGAAATAACTCGGATGCTTTCATAAGATGAAACTTTGTTCAAAATTATAACATTGCCAGGCTGTAGTGGCATCCCCTCGCTCTGCAAGCCATCCATGGTGACCACAATCTTACGTGACCATGCGAGTTAAGATCAGGGTCAATGAGGTCAAGCGCGGTCGACTGTGTTCGGCATGTCCAATGAGGGATTCGCTTTTAGACTTCGTGTGTCAATGACAGATGTGGTGTGAGAGTGCTACCTTTCTAGATACACAGGCAGTGATGTGAGAATGCTACCTTTCTAGGTACACTAGCGGTGGTGTGAGAATGCTACCTTTCTAGATACACTAGCGGTGGTGTGAGAATGCTACCTTTCTAGATACACTAGCGGTGGTGTGAGAAGAAATGCTTCCTTTCTAGATACACCAGCGGTGGTGTGAGAAGAAATGCTACCTTTCTAGATACACCAGCGGTGGTGTGAGAAGAAATGCTACCTCTCTAGATACACCAGCGGTGGTGTGAGCGTGCTACCTTTATAGATACACTAGCGGTGGTGTGAGCGTGCTACCTTTCTAGATACACCACCGGTGGTGTGAGAAGAAATGCTACCTTTCTAGATACACCAGCGGTGGTGTGAGAATGCTACCTTTCTAGATACACTAGCGGTGGTGTGAGCATGCTACCTTTCTAGATACACCAGCGGTGGTGTGAGAAGAAATGCTACCTTTCTAGACGCTGGTGTCATGCGCATCTACCCCTCAAACGAAACCTCGATTTTTTATGAATATCCATTACATCGAACATTCATCTATTTAAATGTCCGTAATGCAATTATGAAATTAATTAATTAAAAATCTCCAAAAGGGCGATTTATTTAAAGGTGTAAAATGTCATTGCTATTGGCCATTGTTTTTACAACTCTCAGTTTCAATGTATCATTCAAATTATGTGGCGTTCTTAACTGGCTACTTGTTAAAAGTGTTTCTGGAACTTTAAAAAAGTGTGTGAATTTCTCAGTTATAATCAATGTTCCCTTTAAGCTGCGCAGCCGTGCTGATATCTGACCTACGCTGCGCAGTAGTTTAGAAATACAGCGCAGCAAATTTTGTAAAATATTGCGCAAAAATGGATGCTGTGCAACTTTGCATACGAGTTTTTTCACTTTGCACACGGACCATCGGGGGGGGGGTATTGCTAATTTCACTTTTCTCTTATCATCGAGTAAAACGCTTAAATGATCAAGAAAAGATAGACCTGGCTGATCAGCGGATCTTTAAGTGCTTACATATAAATGTTAATCAAAATCTGTTCCTCTGATCAAAATTCCTGTTTGTAATGTGTTGACCTTTGACCCGTGAGGCTCGTGTCAACCACATTGTCGTTAGCCCCGCCACCGTAACTAACTGATGATTGATTCCAATGTTTTCACAGGTGCACAACGTCAAATTTGCCTTTGAGCTCATGGAGGATGCAGGGCTGCAGCGTCCCAAGGCCCGGCCTGAAGGTGAGTGCAGGGACGAGTGGGGGTGTGCCGGGTTGCAGCGTCTCAGGGCCCGGCCTGTAGGTGAGGGGAGGGACGAGTGGGGATGTACAGCGTCCCAAGGCTCGGCCTGTAGGTGAGGGGAGTGACGAGTTGGGGTGTGCAGCGTCCCAAGGCCAGGCCTGTAGGTGAGGGGAGGGATGTGCAGCATTTTAAGGCATGGCCTGTATGTGAGGGGAGGGAGGTGCATGGTTGCAGCGTCCCAAGGCCTGGCCGGTAGGTGAGGGGAGGAAGGTGAATGGTTTTCAGCGACCCAAGGCCCCCCTGTATGTGAGGGGAGGGAGGTGCAGGGTTTGCAGCGTCCAAAAGGCCTGGCCTGTAGGTGAGAGGAGGGAAGTGCAGGGCTGCAGGGTCCAAAGGCCGGGCCTGTAGGTGAGAGGAGGGAGGTGCAGGGCTGCAGGGTCCAAAGGCCCGGCCTGTAGGTGAGAGGAGGGAAGTGCAGGGTCCAAAGGCCCGACCTGTAGATGAGAGGAGGGAAGTGCAGGGTCCAAAGGCCCGGCCTGTAGGTGAGAGGAGGGAAGTGCAGGGCTGCAGGGTCCAAAGGCCCGGCCTGTAGGTGAGAGGAGGGAAGTGCAGGTATGCAGGGTCCAAAGGCCCGACCTGTAGGTGAGAGGAGGGAAGTGCAGGGATGCATAGTCCAAAGGCCTGGCCTGTAGGTGAGAGGAGGCAAGTGCAGGGCTGCAGGGTCCAAAGGCCCGGCCTGTAGGTGAGTTGGGGTTGCAGGGTGAAGAGAAACTGTGGAAGAAGAGACAGTAGGGGTAAGTCATGGGATCATGTTCAAATAGGAGTGGTGGATCCAGTGAAATTGTATCACAAGAGAAATAGCGTGTGGGAAGTGGTTTGGGTCAGTGGTGGCGTGTGGGAAGTGGTTTGGGTCAGTGGTGGCGTGTGGGAAGAGGTTTGGGTCAGTGGTGGCGTGTGGGAAGGGGTTTGGGTCAGTGGTGAGTATATAGGTTCACCTATATTGTATCTTTAACCGTTCTCGAACAATGGCACCATAATCAACTTTATGATCCAATTAACGAAGTGGCAACCCACTTCACCTTCATGCCTATAATTGGGCATACAATAAATACTATGAATTTCTTTCCTACACACCAAATCCCAATAAAAATTAATAGGGTTGCGGAAATTTACGATTAAAATTTAAGAAATTTTTTTTTACAATTTATCAATAATTTAAATTTGTTACTTAAATACTTTGTCCTCGCATTATACTAAATACTTTGTCCTCGCATTATACTTTGTCCTCGCATTGTAAGTATTTATTTAGACGTGTTTAAACAAAAAGTTATTCTTGCGTATCAGATAGAATTTGCTGTGTTACGTCACAAAATTTGAGAGTCATTGAATTACCGCGAATTAACCGATGTCGCGAATTAATTAATCGCAACTGAACGTGATCTAGAATTAGATGGACTTTAAAAGTCATCCATAAAGTATTTTGTGCTCTTTTTCTCCCCCCCCCTCTCTCTATCTATATCTCTCTCACACACATACATTCTCCCCCCCCCCTTTCTCGCTCTAACATTCTCCTCTCTCTCTATATCTTCCTCACACATTCTCCTCCCTCTCTTTCTCTCTAACATTCTCTATCTCTCTCACACATTCTCCTCCCTATCTGTCTCTCTCTCACACACACATATTCCCCTCCCTCTCTTTCTCTCCTCTCTCTCTCTCTCCCTCCTGCACTCTTTTCACTTTCTCGCATAGTATTTTTTCTACACCTTTATTAGCACAACAACCCGTCAATCTGTCAGCCGGAAATTTTTGAGTTAAATTAAACCAACCTCCTGATTAGCTGAAACTTGACACTTGAGGAGATACTCCTCATCAGTGACAATATATTGTAAACAAGAGGGGGGGCAGAGATTTTTTAAAATAATTCTTTGCCCTCCCTTGAATTTGAACCGCGTAACATTTGAATTAATCCATACTCAAAGCTCGCCCTACCGAGTCAAGTCGATTTATTTTCTTTTATTTTTTCAAAGGTCTCAACTCATCTCGTCCTACCCCTACCTACCATCAACCCCCCCCCCCCAGCGTCTGCACGATGTTTGTTAGAGTTAGTTTTTCTCTTGGAAATCTAACAAAAATTTCAACTCACCAACCAGTAACCAATATATGTGTCTGCCAGGCACATTGTTACATCTTTGCTGTACATTTAACGAATAATTTTTGCTGATGAAATTTGGTCCGGCGTTAGCCCAACGCTTCGCTTCTTACCTGAATGTATGTAGTCATTTTTAGTTTTAGTGTTTTTAATTGGTATTTTCACAAGCACATCAGTTTAAAATAAAATTCCTTAAAATTGGAGCCGTGCACAAGACAATTTTATATAACATATCAAATATTTCTAATGAAATAAATTTGAGAGTTTGTTTGTCTCACTGCAGTACTTGGTCATGCGCTAGTTCTCCTGTCATTGTTCCAAACCACGTGACAAGTGTTACCACTGATCTCTTACATCAATTAAGAAGTGAACTGAGTACTTTGGACACGACCCGGGGGGGGGGGGATCCCGACTGACAACTCGGTTAGACTGGCGAACAGACTCGTAACCGGTTGAACTTAAAAACACGTGCAAACTCCCAGTGAAAGCCTTGGGCCTCCAGGATAATGAAGTGTGCTAAACCAACACAGGCCTCGTGGACCGGGCCCACTGTGGAATGTTGAAGGCATCTGTGGACATCTTCCCCCGGGGGACCCAGCGGGAATGTCCGGAACTCGGCTTGGAAATGTCTACAAGGCCAAAGACTTGAAGTTGAAGGGAGGGACCGCGCGCGACTCATTGGCCACGCCTTTAACAGAGCGTTCTGTTAAATGGGTAGTGCGTGTGGGGGGACTTTGTTGCTTTGTCAATGGTTGAAGTTCAAGCTTAATGAATGGCAACAAGCCGAGGCTTTGATTGTATTTCCTGAGATAATTTTAGATATATTGATTGTCGTACAAAATTATGGTTGCCTTTTGTTTTTTCCTTATGTTTTCAACCATCAATTTGAAGTGGACACCGTTTCGCGAACATTTTCAGGCTTTCTATTAAACGGGAGCTACCACATGCGTAAGGGAAGCAACCGCGCGCAAGGGAAGCAACCGCGTCTAGCGAAAGAAGAACATTCCGATCATGCCGTGCTGACATTCCGACTGGCATTCCTGGCGTGCATGGCCAGGGGAAACTGAGAGCACCCAGACGTCATGTAAACGGCTTTGTTCTGTTCATCTCAACCGCCGTTACTTGGTTAAGTTTAGAAGGACCAACGGTAAAGAAAGAGGTACTGGTTCTGACTGTGCTGTCCTTGTTAGAGTTGGGGTTTTTTTCGCCTCATGTCATGGCTGCATGATATGCGGTTAGTTTGTGATGAGCGGTTCACTCGGTGCGAACCCACATCTGACGTCATCAATCTGTTTTGATTGAGACTCGTTTTGAACTTTTTAAAAATAAAAGTTGACGTCTTCATGAAAATATGAAAACGTATTGTATTGGTCTTGATATTTCTCGGTGCGCATGTAAACTAGTGGTACTGATACCAGCTACGAGCCATGATGGACTACCGGTTGGGAGATTCGTTGCGGGAGTGTAGATTTGGGAGGTTGGTGGAGGAAGGGAAGATTTGGGAGGTTGGTGGAGGGAGTGAAGATTTGGGAGGTAGGTGGAGTGGGAGAAGATTTGAGAGGTTGGTGGAGTGGGAGAAGATTTGAGAGGTTGGTGGAGGAAGGGAAGATTTGGGAGGTTGGTGGAGTGGGAGAAGATTTGGGAGGTTGGTGGAGGGAGTGAAGATTTGGGAGGTTGGTGGGGGAAGTGAAGATTTGGGAGGTTGGTGGAGGGGGTGAAGATTTGGGAGGTTGGTGGAGGAAGGGAAGATTTGCGAGGTTGGTGGAGGGAGTGAAGATGTGGGAGGTCGGTAGAGGAAGTGAAGATTTGGGAGGTTAGTGGAGGAAGTGAAGATTTGGGAGGTTGGTGGAGGAAGGGAAGATTTGGGAGGTTGGTGGAGGGAGTGAAGATTTGGGAGGTTGTTGGAAGAAGTGAAGGTTTGGGAGGTTGGTGGGGGAAGTGAAGATTTGGGAGGTTGGTGGAGGAGGTGAAGGTTTGGGAGGTTCGTGGAGGGGGTGAAGATTTGGGAGGTTGGTGGAGGAAGTGAATCTTTGGGAGGTTGGTGGAGGGGGTGAAGGTTTGGGAGGTTGGTGGGGGGATTGAAGGTTTGGGAGGTTGGTGGAGGAAGTGAAGGTTTGGGAGGTTGGTGGGGGGAAGTGAAGGTTTTGAAAGTTAGTGGTGTAGCTATTGTTTAAGAGGTTTTTAATTCAATTCTGGTCAGGGTTTTATATTTCCCTTTTTTCTTATAGTATAAGATGTGAAACATGTTAAAAGTTAAAAGAGTTGAGTAAACATAGCTATAATAGTGTTGTTTTTTCTATGCATGGGCTAAAGTAATACATATTATATATTCTATATTAAACCAATTTAAATTCTTAGTAAAACCCAACTTAACTTAAAAATAGTTTAATATGTGCCTTTGGTTTTCATAATACATTTTTTATATGATTAAATTGCAATTTAAAATTGAATTGCTAATAATACTTAATAATAGTCAATCATTTATTTACTTTCTTATTTATTTACTTTCTTCGAATGAATGATCTGCTCACTGACCCACTATGAGGTCATGTATTTTTATCTTCTCATGATTTTCTACATAAAAATTTATTTTAAACAATTTTCAATGTTGGTTTATCCATCTGCAGACATTGTCAACCAAGATTTGAAGTCAACACTCAGGGTTTTGTACAACATCTTCACCAAATACAAGTCTAGCCATGGAAGCCAGCCCATTGCTGTCCAGTAAAAAGTCCATATTGTGGAGGCGCTCACTCACCTATCTCTTACCAGATTTATAGAAATTTTGCTTGTAAAAATTTGAAAGCAAGTTTAAGGAAGCAGCGGATCAAAATTATTTTTAGATTGACCTTTAAAGCTATATTATTATACTTTTCAAAATAGTTTGAGCTTTTCTAACATTAACTTATGTTAAATCCTTATTAGTAATAAATTTATAATTAATGACCTTGTAAGAAATCAACAGGTCTTTGATAATGTAAAACAAAGTCCACTCAAAAATTGGCTATACTGATATTATAAGTAATCTTGATGGATGTGTTTGGCTGAGAGAGCTGTTATTGACCTACAAAAACCAGACAACAGACTAATAGACATTAACCTCAATGAAGATCAAAACAATGGGCTTTAAAATGTTGTCTACTGAAACTAATTAAATATCTTCACTGATTTAACTCAAACATGTGCTTTAAAAACCTGACAATGTATTTGTTGCTGGTATTTTATTTTAAGATCGCTTCAAATATACCCTATCACACTGTTTAATTGAAACGAGATAGGTCGCAAAATTATCATGTTAGTCTTCTTTCGGTCTGTGCTTAGATTCAGGCTTGTGTTACAATAAAATTTATTTGGCTTGAGTGCCTTGAACAAAAATGTTTGGGAACCATTGTGTCATCAAATATCAATAAGTGTTAAAGTTTTCATTACAACAATAAATTACATGTACCTTCCCAACATAATATAATTTTATTTGTCATTTTAACATAGACGTCATCATTTTAAAATGATTTCATTAAAATCACTAGCTCTAAATATCTTCCATCTTTAAAAAAAAATGTATTTATTGCTATACACAAATAGTTTTCAAAAACTATTTTTTTTTAAACAGTCCCCATCTTGTCTACAGTCTGTCACTCATTACTTTCTCTCCATCCACTTTACATGTCAGCACATTACTAATCATTTTGGTTGTTGTTTTTTTATAAATATAAATGGCCTTACAAAAACAAAAAAGACATGCAACAATGTTGATTGTATGTAGGTCATAGGACAGTGTAGACCATGGGTTGATCCCACATCACAACAGCCACCAAGCCATGATTTGTCCATGTCAACTATTGTCAAAGATCTGTCAAAGAGTTTATCTTACTCGTTGGATATGTATCTGAAAGAGAAAAAATGCTGGAAGAGTTGATGGTACCTCTACAATCTAACTTTTTTAATTATGTATTTGCATGCTTCATTAGTTAAATCTGTATATGTATAAAGGATATTTAAATACATACAAAAATGTATTGCTTTGAATGCAATAAGCCTGCTCTCCTCTGGCAATAGTGGTGCTATTTATTAAATATTTAATATGCTTTACTTTTATTTTAATATTGTTATTATTTATACTTCTGTTTTGTCAATAGTGTTTTCGGTAGATAATAGTTGTGTTTCAAGGTTTCTGTTTATTTGTGAATCGCAACATGTTAATAAGAGAGCATCTTTTTATTAAGATTTTACCCTACTGTTAGTACTTAGTTAATTTATTAAGATGATATCTAGAGTTTTACACGTCTGACTAATGTTCCCTTTAAGCTGCGCAGCGCACAGGTTTTTGACCCACGCTGCACAGCAGTTCAGAATTGTCATGCAGCAAATGAGGTTAAATATTTCACAAAATTGGATGCTGTGCAACTTTGTACACAGACCAACGAACCTTAGAGGGAACATTGCATCTGACCTGATCTAATTAAAATCACAACCAAAGGGGTTGTTTTTGTTTTGTTTTTTTTTTTGTTAATTTGATTGTAGTATTTTTCTGGTGTATCAAATATTTTTGTAAGCTTTTTTTTTTTAAATCACTCTACATGTGTGAGTAGAGTAATTTTCATTGCTAATAATACTAGTAATCACTCTGGCTCTTGAAATTAAATTCTAATGACTTATTTGTTGTAAGGATAGTAGAAATGGTCCCTTCCTTATTTTTCTTACATATACATCTGGTGTCAAATAGTTTTTAGACTTTGGTCATAAATAGCATGGAAAATGTTGGCTTTTTACTTAATTCATATTTTACGAAAGTGTAATTACTTTCTGCATTGGCCTTGGCTGATATGTTTCAATGCTTCAAAAGCTCTGGTAACTAAGTTCATCACATATACATGAAAACGAATCGTGTAATTAAAAAATTAAAGGTTTAATATTAAAAAGTTAATAGTGTAAAATAAATGTGTGCAGGGGGTTAAAAGATTTTAACTTTAAGTCATACATGAATATCTACAACTAAATTCACATGTAACAATACTATCATTGCATTATTTCAACTTATGGAACAACTGTCAAAACTTTTTGTTAAATGACAAGAGAATGGAAAAAAAATTAATTTACATGTTTAAACTGTGAAGCCAATCAAAATGTTTGAGACTTAATGATGCACAACTTCATTTGTAAACTAGATCTTTTGTGATTATTATTAAATTATGTATGTCTTACAAAACTTGAACTTGTCTAAGTTTGAATGACATAAATAGCATAGCCCATCTGATGTTGCCATATTTACATAACTTAAAACATATTTTTTATAACATAAACAGTAAACATTCTTCCCCTAAATCTAGTGAGGTTCAAAGAATATGACTTGAACACTGTTAAAGAACATGTATTGCCAAAGTTACAATTACTTGTTTCTTTTTAAATGTACCAGTATTTGGTATTACTTTTTTTTTAGTTTTTGAGGTCTTTGCACAATTAGATTGTGCATTACTGTCCCATCTGTGCATCAATCTTTGTGTTCATAATGTGATAATCTTACTCTTTACTCAGCTCTGTTTATTTGTGTACATATCTACCATATAAATTAATATAGAATAAAGACATGAAACAATTTATTAAATATTTGCTTCACTTTTGTTCATTGTTGGAAGAAAAAAAAATGGGAGGAGTCAGTATTATTTCTTTTTTTTTTTTTTTTAAGTGAAAAAATATGTGTGAAAACTCAAACTCAAATTTTTAGTGCTTATTTATGAAATGAGTAGATTTATTCTATCTTGCTAAATTGCTAGCATTGATTAAAAATCTATAGTAATGCTGTCTTAACCGAATGTATAGTATAATTATTAATTTCGTTTCTCGCACAACACCTTCCCTTTCCCTGCTGTGCCAGTTTAAATGTTCGCCTAGTTACCTTCTCGTAAATTATCGAGAGTTCACAAAAGAAACGTTCAATAACTAAGCAGTTCCACGATCCCTGCTACCGTCATTTACTTGAAGTGATAAGTACCGGCAGTGCGAATAAATGGGAATGTAATGATGTGGCGTGTTGTGAACATCACCTCTCGGGCTGGTCCTATAATTTAGTGCCGATATGTTGGCTTTGAATGATGGAATGTCATCAGTGAGGGTACGCAAATTGGTCAACAAGCATGTCGCATGAACGTTGGTGCTACTAATGCTAATAAAATACCGTGGGGCTATGTCTGCCAAAACCAATATGCTGTCACATAAACCTCCCAACAAAATTTTCTTTAGTAAGAGTTTAGGACATGAGAAGTAAATAAAAACTGCAGTTGCGCTTACTTGAATTGTGTTAATCTTGTGTTGTGTTTCTCATTTTCCCTTATTTCCTCACCCCCCCCCCCACTTCATGTTAGCCACCGTACTAAAACAAAACAAACAAAAAAGCAGTAACCGCCCATCCCCTTCCTACATCTTTTGTGACTTCCAGTTTAACGCACCTAAATAAAAAATTTAAATCTCTATAAAGGTAAATTCTAAACTAGAAAATTGTGCGATAAAACAATCTCCATAGAATGACAACGGTGGTAGATATGTTACCAGTTTAAATCAATCAAATATGTTTCTTCTCCAGCGATTATTGTTTTCAGAGACGTGTTTTAAATATACATTTGTTTCGTTGTGGAATTGTTGCGAGTGGGGATAGTCAAATACATGGACTGACCACCAACCCCAACCTCCCTCCCCTTATCAAGTACCCCACCACTAATTACCCCTATTCACCTGAAAGTATCAAAATATTCAAACGTCAAAAGCCAATATGTATGTCCAGGAGAGTGTTTTATCAATTTAGTCAAGACGTGATAAAGTAGAAACTAGAAACCACAGCGGTCTGAAATAGATTACCTTAAAATTTAACAATATCTCTACCGATTCATTTCCGAATACAAATATGTTGCTTTTGCAACAAAGCGGGGCAATAACAATGTATCGTTTGGAATCAACCCGTTTCATAGATACTGCGTGACAATAACTATAGTCAATGCTATCATAGAAGCATTTTTCCCCACGTTTACCGTTTACTTTCTTAACAATATTTAATGAATACTATGCAGGTCAAAATTCTTGAGAGTCCAAAAGTGGGCTGCATTAATAAAATAGCGGTGCACTTTTGAAAGAATATCTTAAATACAATTGATATTAAAATAATGTAACAATTCACAATAATAACAATTCACATTATAAATATTATTTTGTTTTCAGTGTGGGTTGGGGGATTTGAGGTGTTGACAACTGACTACAGAAGGGAGTCTGAACTTGAGAGTAAGCACGTTTGGTGACATGTTCAAACTGTCAACATTAATTGAGTAAACGGACACAACTGAAATGAATATAATAAAATAATCGTTAAAAAATATATTAATTTAAACATTATCAATATTATCATTATTTATGTTAATAGAATCTATGTTTTGGGTTAATAAAGCTTTGGGCTAATCGAAAGCAGGTTTGTGTAAATGTAAATTTTATTTTAGAAAAAAAAAACACTCTCAACACATTAATATTAATCTCAAAAGTTTTTCACGATCCGTGTGTTCCTCGCGTAACAAACAGTATAATAAAATCTTTAACCCCAATTTACTCTCTCTTTCAACGCCAATGCCAATCGCTGGTTGGGCTTTCCAAGAGGTAGGATCGTCAGCAAGTAGCAAGTGAGTCATCTCATCAAAGGACCTGTTGGAAACACCGCGAAACCAAAAATACGTATATCGGAGGGAGGGGAATGGAACAGCTTACTTTTCAAGGGAAAAAATAAAAATCAAGTAGAATTATATTTTAAAAGATATAGATCTATTTTATTACTGAAAATGTCTTAAATAATTCAATTTTTAAAATGTGCAATTCTAAAGTGAACAAAAGAGTGTATTAAAGTTGTCAGATTTTAAAATAAACATTTGTTTACAAACGACCGTAACTTTCTCATCACGCGTCCGGCTGGCCGTTGCGCAAAGGTGATGCGCAGTATACAGCTACGTTGTCTGGATTCTTTGTGTCATACCTAGCATACCAGTAACGAAGTTCCAGAACTCCTAAATTTTATTAAATCTCGAGTAAAACTACTAAAAACACATTCTGGAGGTCTTGAACCGTAAGTATTTTAACGAATATGTGTTTATTCCACTTTGTGGTGCTTACAGCTGTAAATATATGCATGGGAATGACAGCTATGCTTTTTGCGCGGTTCGAATCTCTGAAATGCTTGTCATTCTTGCAGATCGAACTTCCGGATATCACACCTTGCTTTTCATAGGTGCAATGGACAGTTGGATAAACTTCGTGGATCATTTTTAAGTTATTAATTATATTGATAAAAGAAAGGAGAGACTTGAAATCGTGTGTTGGAATCAAAGTCTGACCTAGTTACACGTAAAACCAAGGTGCAGAATATGGCTGCTAAGCACAGGTTAGTTTTCCGGTTTGCAAGAAGAGGTCAACTAAGCAAAATTTCTTATTTTTAGTATTTAACTTTTTTTTTTTTAGCTTCCAAAAATCCATTTAAAATGTTGTCTGTTTTTTTTGTTTTAAATTTTCCCTTATATCTTTGAAATGTTTGTCTTGAGTTATTATAAGTTAATATCTTGAAAATACCTTCACGTTACTCACTACACTCAAACTCTGTTCTGTATTGAACTAGTTTAAAGTTTTAGTAGTTTTAAACAGTAAATTTGAGTAAACAGTGGTGCAGTGTTGTGCATGTCTCAATAATTCATCAGTTCAGTGTTCAGTAGTCAGTCTTATACATGTACTATACTTTAACTAATATTTAATTAAATGGATATATCACTATTATCAGCATTTACTTTTTGTTGTGTTAGTTAAGTCAAAGTTAATAATAATAATTAATATAGTTAGCAAGGTGAAAAATGAAAAAGAATTGAATCATATTTTTTATAATTTATACACTTTTGACATTTAAATACTATTATAATAAATAAGATTAAATATTAGTATTAGTAATAATAATGTTGAATAAGTATAATAAAAAAAATAATAATAGAAATAGAAGGCTTTCAAAAAAAATATCAATAACAATTACAATTTGTAGTGTTTAAATGTGATTGTTAATAAGAAGGCCTATATTTTCATTAAAGATCTGATTTTTTAAAAATGTAGTGTTTAAAATAAATAAAAAAAATTTCATTGGAAAAACAAAAGTAGGCTTCGAAATTTTAATTTCTGCACTCTCTTCTTTTCTTACTTTTTAGGCCTAAATATTAATTTTAATTATTTTTTTTAACTTTACTCAGGCCACAGTTAGGTGGCAAATTAATCCCAACTTTAAATTTTATTTAAATTTAAATAACTGAAATAATGTTTGTTCTGTGTTGTTGTTTTATTAGGCAACAAATAAAATATATATATTGACAGTACCTGTTTTTTATCCGACCACCAAAAAGATTTCTGTCAATTATCGTCTGGTGGATCAGGCCTCCGTCTTTGTTTATTATTTTGGTACTAACTGTTGGCAACGCCGCAATACTTAGGCTACGATAACTAGATGGATATGAACTACTCCCACTTATGACGATGAAGATTGAATAAATTAATTTTAAAATCATTAATCTTGTTATAATATACTTAAATATTATTTATAAGCAATACTAATACAGTAATGAAATAAATTTTAAGCAACAAAATTGACCATATTCACTATATTGACATTTGACAAGAACAACCCAGATTAAAACTAAAAACTAGCTAAATGATAAATGAAAGGCTTTTTAAAAAAAAATCTGCTTTATGTATTATTAATTGTAGCGTAATATCACTATTTCTTTTTTAATTTGGCATATGTTACACATACGAAACCGTGAATAACAGCCTACATATCCTCGATCCTTATACTGGTGCGAACACACAAAAAATTTAGCGATCATGGACATCTGTAAAGGAGCAAAATAAACATTTTCTATGCTTGCCCAGAGTGTCCTTTATTGATCTTTCTAATTATGATTTTTGTTTAAATATTGAAAATATTTTAATACATTTATGAGGTTTAATTTTTAATCCAAGAGGCTTTCTGAAAACATGACATTGAGATGAAACTCTTAATTTTTTAACTTCTATTAAAAGCCAATACTTGTTATTCTATCACTCTGAAGATGTAACTAATATTAAAATGTATTTTAACTAGATCAATGCAGTGAATTTAAATTTATTCAATCTTCAACATTATAAGTGGGAGAAGTTCTTAGTGAGCTTAGTGTCCTTAGCCATCTAGTTTTAGTAGCCTTAGTGTCGCAGAGTTTCCAACAGTTAATACCAATAAAATAAAGAAATCATATTTGGTGATTGGATAAAAAAAACAAGTACCATAATAATAACTTGTTTTGTTGTTTTTCTTTTTAAAGACAAATTAAATTTATTTATTGCTTGATTATCTAACTATAGGCCTACTTGCTACATCATCAAGGTTTATTTTTTATTTGTCCTAGTCTAGTACTATTTCTTATCCCTAAATATTCTTATAATATGAATAAGCATATAACAAAAAAAGCTAATATTGCAATCACTGTGGTCAGTCATTTGAATATTTATTTAACCCGATGTTTTTGCCAGTTTGATTAAATGAATATTTTCTTTGACAAATATATTTTATGACATGATTCTATCCAAGAGCTCTATTTGCACATAGCTTCAACATATCCCCGGAATGGACAAATCCCTTTTAAAAATGTGCATATCAAAAATACACTTAAAATTATGCAAAGTGTATCTTCATTTTATAAAAATTATATTTAATTATTTTTTTGAAAAGTACAAGATAAATACCCTCAACTCAGCTTCTTGATACAAATATTATTGAATGGGGATTTTTGAAAAAATCTCAACATCTGTAGTGGCATTTTTCAACATTTTTTGTCCACTTTTTATTATTTTGGTGGTGAAATTTATTCCATTTTAAATAAAAAATGTTAATGAAATCTTTATGAAAAATATATTTTTTAAAAATGTATTTTAAAAGTGTTATTTTGTTTAGGTTTGAAACATGGAGTGCGTTGGTCATAAATGCATGATTATTTTGGCAGGGGGGAAAAGCATTGTGGTTTAATGTTTTATACAGATCTCCAATCAAGCCATTTGGGGTGTATAATTCACCAATATATACAGATATTGTAATATATTTTAAAAATTTTCTTTTTCCCTAGGTTGCCAGTGAGGTATGTCATCCGCATGGAGTACCACTGCGGGTGAAAACCCTAATCCTGGAGCTCATGACACATTAAGTAATTGCAGTGAGGGAAAAGGAAATTCAGGAGATGAACTCTCGGATGCAGAAGGGGTATGGAGCCCTGACATTGAACAAAGCTTCCAAGAGGCTCTGGCTATTTACCCACCATGTGGAAGACGTAAAATTATATTGTCAGATGAGGGCAAAATGTATGGTAAGTAGTCATACTTATGAACAGTAGATTTGTTTAATTGATGAAATGTGTAGTTGTTGTTAATAAACATGAATCTGTTCCTGTGGTTCTTTAATTCATATTATTCAATACATAGTATTGTCAACAGTAATACAAAAGCCAGCAATGTGTTTTTATTGCTACTTAACTTTAAAAATGTAATGTATTTAAGATTTGACTTAATGAAGTAACTTTTAATAAATACAATTGTCTATGCTTTCCCAGAGGGGCTTTTATTGATCTTTCTAATTTAAATTATGTTTTTTTTTAATAGCAAATAGCATACTAAATACAAATGAGCTTGACAATATTTTGATACATTTATGAGGATTAATTTTTAATGCAAGATACTTTCTGAAAACATGACATAGAGATGTAACACTTCATTTTACCACGCTTCTATTAGTTTGCTGTCTTGTCTGGATTTCCGGGGCAAAAATTGAATTCCTTTTTTGAACCACTTCTGATCATCCAATTTTGATGAAATTTTGCATGCATACTTGATTCACATGACAATTTAATATTTCATTAATTATAGTACTCAATTCTACTTAATTAATTAATTAATTACTAATCAAAATGTCTATGATTTCTTGTGTGTGAGGGAGACAACCAAGGAAATTCAACAAAGGGAAGTTTTTCTTAGTTTGCTTTCTTGTCTGGATGTCTTTCTTGTCTGGATGTTTTGATGAAATTTTGCATGCATACTTGATTCACATGACAATTTAATATTTCATTAATTATAGTACTCAATTCTACTTAAATGAAAACTAAAAATTATAAAATAAAAATATTTAAAAAAAAGTTTTAAAGATACCACGTTTTGTGAACTAAAAAGAAGAAAATAAACTAAAAACGTGGGGCGCATTCGGCTGAAATTTGGTCTATTAATGCTTTTACATTAAACTTTTCAGTTTCAAATTCCTCCACAGTCTATATATGATACTTCATTTAATTTCAGCCGAATGCGCCCCACGTTTTTAGTTTATTTTCTTCTTTTTAGTTCACAAAACGTGGTATCTTTAAAACTTTTTTTTTAATATTTTTATTTTAACTTCTATTAAAAGCCAAGACTTGTTATCCTATCATTCTGAAGATGTTTAGTCATACATATCATATCATATTCTGAAATGATGTAACTTTTATCTAATTTTGTTTACCAACCACTTATTACCAAAGTAAAGAATTGTAAAAGAAATAATTTACAAATGTACACATTACACATCATGCATTAGTTTTCAACCTCTATAAGATCATCGAGCTATTTACATTTAACCTGGTTACATGATATAAATATTTATATTTTCAACATGGTCTTGAAAATTGAGGTTGCATGCAAAGCTCTCCTTCAGTAATTAATGTGTTAGTGGGGGGGGATTAATTAATAGCATGAAGAGATGGGTTTCCAGAAAAAAAGGCCTGGTCTGAACATGACCCTGTTATTAAATTTTATTACTGCTTAACTACCTGAGACACAAAGACATTGAAAATTCTTTGTCCTTTGACAAGCAGGGCAAAGCAAACATTGGGGCTCCACTATTGTGTCTAGTTTCAGATATATTAATAACTATTTGACCCATGGGGTGTAAGGGTTTTCCTTTTCCCGAGCCATTGTATTTTAGCCTCTCTTCCATCCATACAATCTCTGACCTGCTTGTAAGGTATCTAGTTAGTAAAAAGTTGGTTTTCTTTTGTTGTTTTCATTGTGTTGAGTTAAACAGAAATTATCATATTGAATTCTCAACTTACAGTAGTTACATCACATGTCTTATTGATAAATGGTAGCTACTTATTCCAATGTAAAGCTAGAGTCATTTTTTAAGTAAGTCTTTTGAGTAAACTCTGTAATGTTTTCAAAGTTAAGATTTAAAACCCCAGTCTAACAGTTATAACAGGTTCAATAAAAAGGGTGGAGATGCCGTGTGGTAGGGCTGAAGATTAAGTTCTTATTTGACTCTGACAATGGTTGTGATACCTAGTATGTCCTAAAAAGTTTCTGTGTCTTTTTTTTCTAGCAGTTCAGTGGCTGGTTTTACTTATGGAGAACTCAAAAGTTTATTATTTAGAATGGTTTTGTTGACTTAGTAAACTGTTAGAATAAGTCTAGGTAATTATCAGAGTTAAATGAAAAACTTGGGATAGGTGAAAAATGTTTTATTTCAGCTTATGTTATGATTTACCAACTTAATGCTCAAATTAAGCTAATAACATGTGTTGTTATCAAAGTTGGTAAAGTGGTGACAGTGTAGAAGCTACAATGATGATGTCTATTTTTGGAATGAAACCTACAAAAACTGCTTTAAGCAGCTTTTTGCGCTTCAGTGTTTGATGCTTGTAGGAAAGATTATGTCGGAAAATGTTTGTTTTCTTTACTGGGGAAAATGCCAAACTCCCTGTTTATTTCATGGCAAATGACCAACTCGATTCTCCTACAGATGGTGTATCTTACACAAAAGGAATTGTTTGGTTGTTCACACACACACATACTCTTCCCTGCATCTGCATTGGAAGTAATTATTGTCTTCATCTTTGTTTACAAATTTTGTCTGTGTTATTTTTTGAACATTACATCAACTGAGATAGTCCGTGTGTCAACAATCATACTAACGCACAATAGTCTTCGTTTAATCCTTTGGTTCATACCGTCACCCACCTCATGTGCAGGTGTGGAGGTTATTTATTCAACACGCAACGTTTTCTTTGTTCTTTTTTAACGGATTAGCGTGGCATGGGCTCATATATATAGTATATAGTTTGCACTTGGTGGAGAGAGGCTAGGGAGCTAGGAAAAAAACACTGATTCTGTACACGATTGCTCTAATTAGACCGACACTGGTACCTATCATCATCTATGTATGGAGATCGTTACCTATTCAGCTGTGTGTGTGGGAGGGGGGTGTTGTATGTCCTCGCAACACTTTTCCTTCCCCTCAACACGCGTTGCACCTATTATTTGCCGTGCTGAAAGCCCATCGAAACAAAAGCTTAAAGCCATCTTTGTACGGTAAGCCTTTGTGTCAACTTCACTGCTGCGATAAGTAAGGTGAAAGCTTCCCTGACATATGCACAATAACATGTTCTATAAATCGTTGTTGAAGCGTCTCCTATGTGAAGGTGCTGACGATAATTTTTTTTTTAATCCATTAATTTTCTTTGGTAGATTTGTAACCAGAATTGCTACATTGAAAAAATAACCTTAAATCAATTGATGAGTGGCATATGTTGCTTTTTGAGCAGCACATCATTTGAGTATTTAATACATGTAACACAGTGGCTCGGGGGTAGGAAATGTGATCAGATCACTTGTTACCATTTAATTTGTTAAATATAAACAGACATTCATGCAATGCGTCTAAATAAGTGGGGTTTCAAAATAACTTAAATAGCCGTCCAACCCAGATAGCACACTTTTCTTTACAAGTTTGTGTTGAATAGCATCTTTTTTAAAGAGTATTATTATTTTAAAAATAAGTAGACCAGTTTCTAAAGATATGTGTATCTGATATAAAATAATGATAGATGGCTATCCAGTGATGGAAAGGGGTTTTTTAGAAACTATTAGCGTGATTGATTTTTAATGATTTATGTTTATAGCTCGTATGTACCAATAATATGTTACGCGTGTAATATTAAAATTGGAAAGAAAGCTTCAGGCTGTATCATTAAGGACTACTGCATTATATCATGGCTTCCCATCTTCAAGGATTCAACTACAAACTAGTCTTTAATGTTCGTTTGACAGACAGCACACAATCACATTGTGAGTTTTATGAATAGATAACGAGATATCTCTGTTTTTGCCTCTGGTCACCGGACTTGCTGACCTAAATGAGCAGACAGCGACCCTCCGTGACTTGTTTGTTTACCTTGTTAAATTCTCTCTGCGTCCGTTTATTTCATTAAGGCTCCAACGTGTCAACCACCCAAATTTGTGTCAAGAAATAAAAGGGCAGTACTCAACACGCCAATTATTGAAAGTAGCCAGAGGCGTAGCTATGGGAGGGGGGATGCAAAGTGTCTGAATTTTGTATTTATTTTTTTACAAATATTACGCAACTTCCATGTATGCACGCCCCCCCCCCCCAAAGAGCTCAAGCTCCCCGGCCCCCAAATCCCTACAAATTCCTAGCTGCGCCACTGAAAGTAGTTATCCAGTCCTGTGATATTGTAGCATGGCGCAGTAACGCTGCTTATATTTCATGACTTCTTGAGTCTGCTATCGTTGAACACACAGATGCATGTAGAAACGCCTGACCTTTACATATACCTCACTCATTTTCATAAATAAATTGGTAGAATGAAAGAAGTGGTTAGTAATTTGAAATTTGAACCCAACGCATAACTTATAAATTCTGTACAGGATTGCTTCGATATTATGCATGTAGTTCATTAATATTTTTAAATAGCTCTTTCCTGTATACATTTCAGAATTGAACTTTTTATTTTTCTTAAAATAAAATGACATTCATTTATTATGTAAAATATCGTTAGTATTTTAATTGAAAACTATATATTATTAGATTCACTTTATTAACATTTTAAAAATTGTGGTAACACTAAAATAAAAGCTGGTGGAGTAACTTTTTTCAACTTGACTGGTAAAGGTTTTGTTAAGAGAAAGAGGAGAAGAAGAGAAAAAAACAGTCCCATCAAACTGTGGGATCACTTGTGTTTTTAAAAAATGTCCTCTGATATCCCCTGACCAAAAAGTTTGATATACTGAGTTAACTACGCGTCAACTCCAAAGTCAATCATTGTGATGGACGCAATCTATTGGCTCTTGTGCGTTAAAGGCGCTTGGAATTGCATTCTAAAACCAGAAGATTCTATAACTGTAAACGCAAACATCAGCTGCCTGTTTAGTTGGCGACACGTTTGAAATATTTACAAATTTATTATACCGCTTTAAAACTTTCAGTCATTTTGCTTGGACCATTACAAGTCGTGGTGGGTGGGGGAGTTAGGTCACGTGAAACAATTTACTTCGGTAGTGATACTTTTTTTTTTCTTCTATATATTAATCGAATGCAAAAATGAAAGCCACTTTTTATTTCATAATGATTAACGCATTATAAGAGAAAATGTGCCGCACAATTGTACATAGACCTAAGACTAAAACTTAAATTGAGCGTGCTTTGCTCTTAGACTCTTAACGAATTCTGCTATCTCTTTTGTCTGCGCAAAGAGGACTGCTTCGACCTCTCAAAGATTTGAATACAGTTTGTCACATGGCTTTACAATTCTCTAGTAATAATCTTCTGACTTTACCACCCATCTACATCGTAACATTGCTTTGTTTTGTTGTTTTTATCCTCAAGAGATTACTTAATTAACCGGTAGCTGTTTTTTTTAAAAGTACTATTATAAAACTTTTGACATATAATAGCACAATAGTCAGACCGTTCTACCCACTTTACCTGGGCAATTTGTTGTGGTTCCTACTTTTATGTTGTTCCCAATATTTTAGATTTATAGTCCTCGGGAAAAGGTGTTGAACAGAACCATTCTCTATGTCTCTCCCCCACTCAAATCTCCCAAAATGTACAAGTTTTAAAAACAAATATTGTTGTCGGTTGGGCTTTGAGTCTGCTTTACCTCGCTCCCCCCAACCTCCTTCCCTCGTTATGGTGAACAAAAAGCTCCGATGGTCGACCGGAAATTACGTAATAAGCTGATAAGAATGAGTCATATGATTTCCACAGCTCCTAAATCTATACTGTAGATTTTGTTATAGGAACTCAGGGAGGGAAGTGTGATGAGGTTAGTGCAGAGTTGGGGGCGAGGGGGTATAAGTGAATAGGCCAGATCGCACAGGTAGTGTCGGCTGAGAACCTGTTTGACATTGAATCAAGTAAGGCCATCTGCTCTAGAGCCAGGTTAGACATTCGGTACACACTGACACTGACGTAATGCTGGTCCTATTCTATTTTAGATTGTTTTCATTCAATTAAAATACTCACAATTCATGAACATGGGGTTTAATTTTTCTAATCTTATTTAATGAAAGTTTGTTGACCTGGATTCAGGTTGGTGTTTTTCCCCCATGCCAAAAATACCTGATAGCAACTTGAAAGAGGGTCACATTTAATAATTTTCTTTTAATGGTGAATCATCCTGGAGATAGGTTTATAGCAATGTATTTGTATGGTTTCTGGTAAATCTGTTGTATCAGAATTGAGGCCATAAATTTTTTTAAAGTGTTGTTGTTGTTTTTTTGTTTGTTTTTTTTTGGGTGGGAGGGTAGGGGGCAATCAACAGTCAATTTTAATCATGTGTGTGTAAAAATATGAAGTCAGAAAAATAGAGATTTGTTGGGCTGCTGATGGTCTGTTATCCAACCATCAAATTGTTCAGTAAATTGAACATATTATTAATAAATATATACAAGGGATAAATTTAATGTCAACTGACAGGAAGGGATGGATTAATATTACCAATTAAAATAATGTATTTGGAGGGGAGGGGTCTGCCATGAAAGAAGAAAACATTTCAATGTGGCTAAATTGCTGCAACCATAGAAGCAGTAAATAAACACTGTGGATAATACTTAAGTCTTTTATTGGGGAATTATGAAAGTTGTATTATAATTTCAGAACCATTTTAAGTGTTTTGTCTAGGGCTGTTATCGATTAAATTAAATTTAATAGTTAACTTTTGAAAAATTACCGATTAATTAATCGATAATTTTGTTAAAGCTGAAAATAAAGATGTATGATGTCATTAAACTGAAAATTTCAAGGGAAGTAATAAACACATGCTAATTGTATTTACAGTATGTTATTTTTAAAACAGCACTGAAAACAAGTTAAATAACGTATTAAAGTTGAGGCACTTGCATGAAAATTTCACATGAATTTTATAAATATAAAAGTAATACAGCTGTATAGAAATTGTTTGATGATTAGTAAAAATATAAAGATCATCTTTTTATCCCAAGTGGTTCGCAAGTTATGATTTTTTTTTCTAAGACCTCTTTCACTTTTTCGTTTTCCTTCATATTGTGTGCCCTTTTATTGCATTTTTAAAAAAATGTTACAGGATTTAATTAAATTTAATTTAAAAGACGTAGGCTACCATTGTTATGAGAAAAATATAACATAAGTAGTTCAATGTAATGTCAATGAATTTAAATTTTGTTATTGTTAAATAATTAAAAACAATGGTTTTTTTTTATATCATTGTCCTTATAAAACAGGTTATTTTAAAGTTTACTATAGCTGAATTAACTTAACTGAGAAGTTTGTACGTAAAATAATAATAATAAAATAAATACTATTATTAATTATTTATCAATATATCAAATTTTAAAAAATGTAAAAAATTCTTTAATTTTAATCACTATTTTATCGATTAAAATAATTTTAATCGATAAAATAATTCATCGATTAATCGAGAAATTAATCGGTAATTTCCGCAGCCCTAGTTTTGTCTAAAACTCAAATCATGTGTACCTAAATCACAAGATTATCATGTTGTATTCTTACTATTTTTAAAAAAGAAATTGAAAGAAATAAGAAAGAGTATGTTTCCAACTGAGCAAAATATAACTGTTACATTTAAAATATTTTAAAATACATATTTTAGGTTACTAATCTCTTCCTGCATCTGGCTTGAAGTAGAAGACTGAGACTGGAATAATATACTTGAATTTATTTTTTCTGGAAAACTCATACACTCCGGCAACATGCTTCTTCTTTCTTGCCCTACAAAAATGTATTTAAAATTTGAGGGGGAAAAATGTTAAGAAAGAGGAATGATCTATAACAAAGTCATATGACATGACAAGACAATTGCTGTGAATCTTTGCCCAGACCCTGTTTTAATATACGATATCATTTTGATAATCACCTGTTATACATCCAAATCTGAATGAAATTAAACAGGGAGACTGCACATTTTAGATAGTAATTGTCTCTTTGTTTTTTGTTTTTTTCCATTTCTTTCTTCTTTATTAAATTGAAAACAAAAGAAAGGATTGCGTAAAAGGATGTTATTAAAATTAATTAATGTAATTTAAGTTCCTTTCGTGGCCTCCATCATATGACAATAATCCTATTTACCTCTTCACAGTGGGATTATATAAGCCCTAAAATCTTGTTTTAACATAAAATACCTCAACTTTTTGTATTTTATTTTTAAAAGGAGGCTTTGCTATTCATTTTTTTCGCTTGATTCTTTTAATGACATATTATATCTTCCATCTCACCTTTCTTTTCTAACTACAGTATCATGGTGTGCCAATCTTCAATGCTTTATGTAAGTTCTGAAAGTCTCACTCGTTAATATTGGGTATTACATTTGTTGTTTACATTTTCAACAGCAAAGAACTCTACACTTTATTTATTTATTTGCATACATTAGGTCGAAATGAGTTGATAGCAAGATACATCAAATTACGCACAGGGAAGACACGGACCCGTAAGCAAGTATCCAGTCATATCCAAGTATTAGCTCGGAGGAAGGCAAAAGAGATTCAGGCTCAACTCAAGGTCACAGTAAGTGTGAGTGACTTAATCCGACATTTCATTCAATTTTAAAGTACTCTTTAATTCATATTTACACATCATACCTTTTTTTTTTAATTTTAAAATAATAAGTAGATCAATTAACTTAAAAATAAAATAAAACTATTGTTTTAAATATAATTGAGTTTTATGACCTATTAAATACGGGTGTTGTTTATTTTATGGTTCCTTTTATTTTATAATTTATCACTTTAAAAAGCATTTTAAAATTTTTATTTTCAATCATCACATTAGTTTAATTGAGCTTTCAACATGCATTAATTTGACCAGCCTTTTAATTTTATCCACCCCCAATACCCACAGACAAATCTTCAAGATCAAGCTGCCCGTGATAAGGCGCTCCAACAGATGGCATCCATGTCCTCTGCACAGATTGTTTCAGCATCAGCTATCCATAATAAGGCACTAGCTGGTAGTTTAGGTGGCCTTCCTTCAAGCATGCCTGGTGGACCAGTTCGGCCACCATATCCTGGTGCTCCTTCAGTAAGGATGTTTAATAGGTTTCAATATTTATAGACTAATAAATCACTTTGTACAATTAATTTATCTCATTTTTTTTTTTAATTCCATTAAAGTTGTTTAGTAAAAGGTTGTTAATTTATGTTAATAATAAGTTAGCACATTTTCAGAAAAAAATCTAATATAAATTTTATTTCCATGTGTATAAATTGCTATATTATTTTACCCATATTACTGCTAAATATTTTTATTTATTAAAATTTTGAACATTTCTTAAATTAAAATTTGAACATTATTTTGTTGAACTTAGATCAGTCCTAGCTTAATTTAAATTAAGCAATACTTGCATTTTTTCTTCTTTTTTTTTCAGATATGGCAACCAGGATTGTCTCAAGGAGAGTAAGTTTTTAAAAAAATAACTTTTGTTTTTATTTTTACAACTGTTTTTCTAAATGCAACTTTTCTTGAGCTGCTTTAAATGTGTAACATGAATTTATAACAAGGTATTTGAAATATAAAATATTTTTATCAAAATAAGCTGCAGTTACAATTTGTGAATTTTCAACACCAACTTAATTATATATATTTTTTCTCCATTTGGATAAAAGTAATTGTAATTACCTTAAATTTTACACATAATGTTTTGTTACTTTTTTTAAAATTTTTGTATGAAAGGAGCTATATAATTTCCATTTTGCCTTTTTATGTTAGAGATTTTTATATTAAATCAAATCCAAAATATAACTTTGATTTTAAGTTTCATTTATTTTAATCTTTGCTTAGCGTGAAGCCCTTTGCGTCTGGCTATGGTTTTGAATCCAAACTTCCGTCCATTTCTGGTGAGATGGCACCTCCTCCATGGCAGGGCCGATCTATTGCAGGGCCTAAACTTAGACTTCTAGAATTTTCAGCCTTCTTAGAACAACAAAGAGATCCTGACTCTGTAAGTACAAAATGAAAAAACAGCAATGAAATAACATTCAACCGTTAGACATATTCCCACCATCTACTAAATATGGCCTTTTGATTTACTATCAATAATTTTATAGAGAAATCCTTATTTCATTAACACAATAGTAATCATAGCAATACAATTTAATTCTTATGTATTTTTTAAAATGTTAATTCATGAATTCCTTCTCAATTTTTCAGTATCACAAACATTTATTTGTGCATATAGGATCTACGGCAACTTACAACGATCCACTGCTTGAAGTAAGAAATTTGTTCCACATTATTAATAAAGCATTATCATAATTTATCAAATAACAAAACATTATAAGTATTAATTTGTTGTCATGAATCAGTTTATTTAGGTCTACAAATATTGATATTATTTTTCCAGGCAATAGATATTCGTCAAATATATGATAAATTTCCTGAGAAAAAAGGGGGCTTGAAAGAGCTGTATGACAAGGGGCCAACATCTGCATTTTTCCTTGTAAAATTCTGGGTAAGCTGTCTTTTTTTTAAATCTTTTAAAGACTGTTTGGGTGTACTTCTATTTTGTTTATGTGCATAGGCAAGATGAATTTTATCATGAAATGAAATTTAATTACACCTTCTGGTACTGACCTCCTTTTTGCTTTGTATGGTCTCAGTAATGCATATTATATTGCTGATTATCCCCCCTGATCCTAAAATTATTTTGGAAGGAGACAAAATTTGTTAGGTTTGCAAATTATATTGTAACTTTTTGTTTTTATAAAAATAACATGTAGATATATACCTGTGGAGAAATGGGTAAATGTACCAAATTAATTGTACAGAAATGTATAAATTTATATATCTAAATGACTTTTTTTTCTGATTTTTTGTGTCAAAATGTCACTTATTATGAAATATCGGAAATGTCAATATTGGAATGGAAACTTTACATGCTTCCGATAGCCGGATATCGTTGCCTAAATATCGGTTGACCCCTGCCATATTGTAGTCCTGGGCAATGCTGGATATATTAGTTATGAAGACAAAACCCCATCTACACAAATTTGTTTTTGGCTGTGTTCATTTTTTCGCTAATGCACTTAATAGATATGTCTACAGAGAAGTCTTGATGAATCAACTGTAAACCTTTCTCATTATGTTACAGGCTGATATCAACACAAATTTAACTGACGAAAGTGGTGCTTTCTATGGTGTAACTAGCCAGTAAGTAAATTAGCTTTTATTTTTAGAATATTTAAAAAGTTTTCTATCTTTTAATCTTGGCCAATTTCATTTTTTTAAAAATATTGTGTATCTAAAAGCTTTTAAAGTATAAGTTTAATAATTAAAATATTAATATTTTATTTTGGTTTTATCTTACAGGTATGAGAACAATGAAAACTTAACTATTCAGGTATCAACTAAGGTTTGTTCCTTTGGAAAACAAGTTGTTGAAAAAGTCGAGGTAAGTTTTAGTAAATATTAATTTTTTTTATTATTCCATTTAAAATATTTAACTTATGGTAGTTAAGTTCCTCCTCATCAATTTGTGTATTTTCATTGTTAAATGAGAATCCTTATGTTATCTTTTACCATTTGTTGATTCATGTTGTCTAAAATGTGTAAGCCACATCTTTCTTATTAGTAATTTAAAAAAATAATTTTATGTTGTCACCTTTAGACAGAGTATGCAAGAGTTGAAAATGGTCGTTACATCTACCGTATTCATCGCTCTCCCATGTGTGAATACATGATCAACTTTATACATAAACTTAAACACTTACCTGAGAAGTATATGATGAACAGTGTTCTAGAAAATTTCACTATCTTGCAGGTAATATTAACAAAGTTTTATCCTCATGATTTTACAAATCATTTCTTTGCCTAAATTTTTTTTATTGTGAAGAAATAATAATGAAGTTTTTAAAAACACACAAAAAGACAAATACAAATACTATTGTCATGATGTCATGTATTTTTTTAAAAAGCTTTTTTATATTTTAAAATTTTATCTAGGTTGTTACCAATCGTGATACACAAGAAACTCTGCTATGCATAGCATTTGTGTTTGAAGTTTCTACCAGTGAGCACGGGGCACAGCACCACATATACAAATTAGTGAAAGACTGAAGGAGTTATTGTCGTTCTGTTATAAGTGGTACACACACGTTAATGGTCATTGAAAGAAACTAAAATTAGGAGTTAACTACATTGTTTTTTACAAATATAATCATATGTTTGTTTCTGATGTTTTAAAATATGTGGGGAACGTACTCTTTGTTTTAGTCCTGTGATTTATGGAAATTTTAAAGCTTTTTTTGAAAAGATGTACAGATATATTTGTTGAATAACTTTATCTACATTAACATTATATGTTAATAAACTTGACAAGATTTTTCAACAAACTTTTTTTTTAATTATAAAATTATGCATACAAGTAGACTTGTATTTAATTTTTTTTTAACATTGGTTGAAATCTAAATGTTTTTTTAAATATTGTTTTAAGGTATAAACTAGTTATTAATTTTAAATGGAAACATATAAGATGTTAAAATAGATGTAAATACTAAAAGTTTCCTGTATCTAATAATAAAGCAAAGAAATTATGTTAATACACAATCCAGTATGATCAGTTAGTGAGGAGCTCTATGTGATTTATTCCTCTAGTTCTTTGTGTTCTTGAAAAGGCTTGTATCCTTTTTGTTAGCAATCTTTTTTTTTTTTTAAATATCTTATAGATGGAGTATACATTCATTCTGTTAAGTATTATAAAGTATTTTAATCATGTTTTTTGTGTTAAATAAACCAAAATGGAAAATATTTTACACATTTGTATATAAAAAGTATATATGGATATACTACTGTACAGGATTTGCAAGCAATTTTTATAAATGCTCCTATTGGCTTATACATTGTGAAGATTGTACTTTTTGTGATTCTTGGCAAAAATGGTTTAAATGACCAATTCAAAGTTAATGATTGTAAACACATACACACAAATGGCATTCAGATTGGAGTACAAGTTATTCAGATTTACGTAGTGTTGATGTTAAATTTAAATAATCTATCTTTATAAAAGATTATACATTGTGGTCTAATCTTATCTCACCACTAATTCTTATGTCTTAGGGTGTCTTATTATAATTTGGGGTTTAATCAAGCTCAAAAATTCTCTCAAAATTATGTTAATGCATGAAGGAACATTTCTTTCACTCTCCACCCCCCTTACCCATCTCTCATCTAGCAACAGTCTAATGAAGTTTTTTATTTTAAAAATCTTTTGAGCAGAGAAGATAAACTGAAACTGTCATATTTCTATCCCAAACTTAAGCTTTGTACAAGTCTTTTGACAGATAAAATTATGTTAGCAATGATGTACCTCTGTTGTTTCACACTTTCCAAAAGCTCTGTGCCTTTTCAAACAAAATTTATTCTTTAAGTTTTTTATTTAACACTAATTGATTATTTAGCAATAAAATGACTCTAATTTTTTTTTTAATGATTATTGTTTTATCAAAAGAGGGATTCTTAATTACCCTGGATAAAATTTGTGAATTGTCTACACTTTTAAATATTTAGTTAACTATTGTTAAGTTAAATGTGAAAGTTTTTCTTATTATTTTTCAACAAAAAATCCCATTTTAAGTTGTTTTTTTTGTTGGGGGGAGGGGGATACAAAAAAGAGTAGTAAATAATATTTTCGGGTTTTAATTTTTTAAAATTTGCATATTTGCCTTCAAATGCATTATTTAAATTTGTCAGATGGACATTTTTGGGAAATTTCATTGTCAAATTTACTGTAGAGTAGTAATTTGGGTTATCAAACTGTTTTTTTTTAAACAGCAACAGGCTGATATTAACTGTTGATTAGGTTTTTAAAAATCTCTTCAATTTTTATCTTTGTTTAATTGTCTTCACATGAAACTTGCACACTGCTGAAAAAAGAAACATGATACCTGTTGTTTTATGTTTTTCCTTGATAGAAGTGTCAAAAGCTAGGTCTCATCTACAAAATATTGAAAAATTAAACACACATCTTTAAAAATAGAATTGTTACCTTAACCAGACAAACTAATCATCACCATCTAATAGATATTGTCATAGGCCAACAATTGAATGGTGGTGTGTTTGAACAAATGTCTGATGCTAAGCCTTTCCCTAAAGAATGAGCTTCTAATAGGTTTACTGTTATATTTCATTCTTCTCTTGACCTTAATTAACTTTTTCATCTCTCTAAAGGAAAGTGTCTGTCATTTGCTTTGATAAAATACTCTTCAGGGCTGTTCATGTGTTTCCAAAGACGTATCATGACATGGCCAAGGATGGTTCTGTGTTTAATCTGGGAATGCTGTATGTCTCAGCAATAATTACTGCATTTAATTGTGTTAATAACCAACAGTGCTTCTACTCTTAGTGTTTGACGATTTCTTTTTTTTTTTTCTTGTATAATGTACATATGTAGATAAAACATGACAAAATGAACTATTTCTTAAAATGACAGCATTACAATTACATTTGCTGTTGGAAACTAACAATTTTCCCCCTTCAGTTTATTTTGGTAAATATATTGTTGAATCAATGTATTTCATTGTTTTCAGTATATATTAGTCTTCACTAAATTTGTGCAACTGCTGAATTTTTTTTTTTCATTGTTTTTCCCCACTAAAAGTTTCAATATATATTTTCCATATTGCAAATAACAAAAGTTGTATGTTCTTAAATGTTTTCTTTTACTGCTGTATACAATATTTAACATTTTAAAATGCATCTTAAGTTAGTGAAAAAATGGAATTTAAACATTCTCTTTAAGTAACATTTATTTTCCTAAAAGTATTGCCGTCCAGTTCAAAGTGCAGTTAAAATTGTTTGTTATGGTTGTGTTCTTAAATTATAAAGACTTGTTATTTATATCTCAAGATCAAGGTTAGTAATTTTTTAATATAAAAATTAAAGTTAAAGTTTTATGCAAATAGTGAAATTTTTGTATTTAAATATTTATTTTGTACACATGTTATGTGGCATATTAGTCTTATCTAATAGTAAGCTTGTAATATCTGCTGATTAGAGGCAATATTAGGTTGTACTAACATGGATCATAGTGATAAATTCTCAAATACTGTACCTTCATCAGTCCAACCGGTTGTGCTCACATCAAAGTGAATTTTTTTTTAAAACTTGTGTCCATATTAGGCATTTTGAGTTGGCCTTAGTCCAAGCAGAGTGAAATTAATTTTCTTAATTTTTAAGTTGATTAGTTAACTAAATGTCCACTGTTGGTAGTGTGAAATGGTGAGCTAATGTCGAGTTGTAGAACTATTTTACTGATGTGCTGTGAATTCAGGCAGAAAGCAACTAAATACCCTAGCATGAAATCAGGTCAAATTGAATCAGTCATTGCTTATTTTATAGTTTTTAATGTGACCAAAATTTTTCAGTCCAAACCTACATTTACTACTAATGAAATAAATATACTACTTGACTGTTGTTTTTTTTATCTTTAATGATCTTTTTTACTTTACTGCAAGAAATGTATCTGGTAAATCCATCTTGCCTCTATGTCATTTTATTGAGTCAGGGTTTCAGTATATTTATACTTAAGTGCCTTGAAAACTATTCTCCTAAGAATGACTTTACATGAGGATTCTGTTGTTTCCCTATAAACATTGGAGTATCATTGAAACCTACAAGCATGTTTTACAAATGTTTGCCACCATAATACTATTGAATCAATTGGTCTAACTGTCCTGCAGTTTTCTCACTAAATTGATACATGTTATTCAAAAAGGGTTTGTATGGGGCTGACAAGACAACGTGCTGTTCTGTGACATCTTGTCAGGCCCATACATACCCTGTTTGACCAACATATATCTATAAGCCTGATTGCAGTCTCACCAATATTTTATTCAGTTCTCTCACTATTCCACAAAGACCAAAATCAGTAGTGAGCCTCTGCTATTTTTGTTACTACTGAAGTTTAAAATTGTTTTTTTTTTTAGCTAATCAACTTCAACTATGCAATAGCATGTACTACATTTGTTTTTGCTTCCCCCCTTAATGATTATAGTTTTTTGGACTAAAAACTGATAAAGGTCAGAAAAAAAACTAAATTTAAACACGTACACTTAAAGCCTGATTCAGAGTCAATTTAAAAAAATAAAACAAGTTTCTGATATGAAAAAAATATACAAACAATTTTAGGGTTTTTAATTTTACAAAATACCTGTTAAATTATTATTATTTTTTAATGTCTCTGAAAGTTATCAGAAATTGTTTTCTTCTATGATGCTGATCATTGTGCTTAAGTAGTTATTTGCCAGCATTATTTCTAATGATACTTGCTTCATGTAGAGATTTCTAATTATAATTTATGATTGTATTTTGTCCACCCTTCTCTCATTAGGCCAAGTCATGCTCAATCATTCATAACTCTCTTTCTCTCTCTCCCTTCCCCCCGCCACACCCTACACACATCTCATGCAAATTAATAATGAACACATAAATTTAGTATGGTCTTAACAGGCTTATTTCTTTCTGTTCTGAGATGTCAATATTGAATATTCATTATCAGGGGAGACCAACTTAAATAAGTGATGACATTGGTGAGCAATGATGTTTTTTTTCTTCAGAATGTTTTGTAAAACACAGCTAGGAAGTTTTAATAGATATAAATTATTGAATTTTCTTCTTTGTAGCAACAACATCAGTGATGCAGCATGGTTGGGGGAGGGGGGGCTATATCACATCAAAGTTGTGAGGACACGTAGATTATTGTGTAAATTCTAATATAATGGTTCTCTTGACTTTGTTCATTGTTCAGTCAGCTTGTCTTGAGGCTTTTCATCATCTCTAGATGTCACCTTTGCTCATCAGTTCAGATACAAGTTCTACAAGGCTAGAGTTTCAAACAATGTTACATTTTGATCACCCTTCTGGCATCTCTGATGTTGTTCATAGTGTTCAAATGTATTCAACACACATCATCTCATGCTCTAAAACATTGGAGTCACTCTATGTGTAGTCTTGGTAATATTTAAGGGGTCAACTCTCCTTTTGTGAAATTCAATTTGTTTAGAATTATGACTTTATTTTAAAGTCAAACAAAATGAGGGGTAGGACTGCAGTCAGGCTGATACAAAATTCAATGGAAAAGACGTAAACAAAGTAAGGGTTAGCCTGACAGGACGTAACAAAACAGCGAACGTTTCGGCAAACAGCCGAAACGTTCGCTGTTTTGTTACGTCCTGTCAGGCTAACCCTTACCTTGTTTACGTCTTTTCCATTGAATTTTAAAGTCAAAATAGACTTTGAAAAAATTGTAAGAACTAAAACATATACAACCGTGCTTTAAACTACTCTCATTTTAAATCTCAACATCAGGTGGAGTAATTGTTGGTATTATTTCTATTTAGTTGCTAGCTGTTAGAAACTTGGCTCTTTTAGTTGGTCATCCTCAATAGCTTATGTTTAATTTTAAAATGGTTTCTTTAAGTATTTTTCTTTATAAAATGAGATGTTATATTTGCTGATCCTTGATCTACTATCTTCATTGTTACTGTTGACATAGATATGCTGTAGGCTGTGACTGCCTACCTATTTCATCTCACAAAAATGCAAATGAGCTGTTGTGTCATCAATACAAAAACCTATTCAGCATTCAATCCTTTCATGAAAGAATCTTTTCATGGGGTGCAACAACATCACTGCAATATATTATTATGTATATTTTTAAATATTACACACAAACAAAGCAGTTTTCCAGTTATTAAAAAATGCTATTCATACAATTTTTCTAGACTTATTCTTGACTGTGTTCTTGTTTAAATTGTGTACTTAAGTTGTCATATAGTTTCTCTATGCAAAATTAATAGTTTGCTGCACTTTAAAAAGTCATTGAAATTGAAACATCAAAACAAAACAAAACTGAAGTTAAATCTTACAATTCTGCATATATTTTACGGAGCTGCAGCAATTAATTATAATTAGTGTTTTAAAGATAAAGCCTAGAAATAATTAAAATATTGACATGGGCATCATTGTGCCATTTTATTTCAAACTAACAATATAATTAATTTATTATGTCTATTAACCACTGTGAGAGTTAAAGGTAATGTCCAGTAAGTAGGTTTATTTTAATAAAATTGTTTACAATTACGAAATCCAAGAGGCAGATATGTAGAAAAAATGGCTTTGACACATACATATTCAAAGTAAGGGTAGTTAAAATGAAAGATCTTATCCTCACAGATGCTACTTCTATGAAGATTATTGCATCCACAGACCATGTATAAAGGTTCGTTGGTCTGTGTGCTAAAAAGCTCGTTTGTTAAGTTGCACACCTTACAAACACAAATATATTTTACGTATCGAAAATTGCTGCGCTGTAATTCCAAACTTCAGCGCGGTGTCGGTCAGATACCTGCGCAGCTTAATTAAAGGAATGTAGTGGATGGACATTACTACTGCAGAAAGGTATCGCAGGCTGGACACGAGGGACCCCTGCTACCAAATGCAGCATAATTGTGGCGGACGTGGGAAGTTGAAACGGTCCTCGTTCATGCATCAAGTACTCGAGCTTGATAGGACTGCTCAACCCTCAGAAATAGACATAGAACAATTAGCGTCCCAATAAAACCGCCCTATGCGGAAATGACACGTCCCACAATACATTTGTCTTTGGCTGACACGACAGTGACGAAGCGCAGCCCTGAACATGTACAGAAAGTGGCTGCCCTTGAGACAATAGAAGGGTTCGGGGGAACCCCAGTGAAAGTGTTCACGGATGGGTCTGCCAGCCGGAGAGAAAGAACTGCAGGATATGGTGCGCTCATCCTATACCCATTAGGAGGGCCACCAAAAGAGGAACTTTCAGGGCCCTGTGGGACTACAGCATCGAATTACGATGCGGAGCTTTAAGCTATTCACATGGCCCTGGAAAGTGTGCACCTCACACTGCAAGGGTCGGAACTAGTAGGGTTTGACACGGTCTTGTTTTGTGACTCGAGATCAGCGCTCGAAGTCCTGTTGTCTGAGAAACGTAGCACCCACCTAGTCGATGCCATCTTGGAGGACGTGGGCAGACTCGAGAGACTTGGTGGTAGGGTCACAGTGCAGTGGATCCCTAGCCACGTGAATGTAGAAGGCAATGAAATAGCAGACTCGCTGGCAAAAGCTGGAGCAGCCCAACCCCAACCAGATGTCCCAGTCACATATCTTGGGGCAAAGACGTGGCTAATGGACCACTTCAGGGAAAAGTGGTACCAGGAGTGGGAAGATGGAGCGACAGCCAGAGGGGTATTCGCTAGCATGCCCAGGCCGAGCAGATCAGACCAGTGGTGGGGTCTAAAGCGAAGAGAACAAAGTTTGGTGACCCAAATGCGCACCGAGCATTGCCCAACCAAATCTTATTTTAACAGGCTAGATCACAACAGGGACCCCAAGTGCCGTCATTGCAGCCAAGCCTCTGAGACGATCACACACTTGTTGACGTCATGTCCCGCGCTTGACATAGCCGGGGAGGTTAGGGAGGCAAAGGAGTCCTACGTTCAGACAATTTTGTATGGCACTGCCCAACAGATTGAGCAGATTGCCCAAGTATTAGCCAAGGCCTTAAGAGATTAGATCTCAGGTCCAAATAATATGTGTTTAGTTTAGTGGATGGACACTTCAGGGATCCTCTGAGTTTAGACCACCCCCAAAAGATTTTCAACACCAAATTTATCTCTTTAAATATTTGTGTACTATACAATCCTTAGCTTAAACTTAAATGTCAGTAACTACATCCTAATGCAGTGTTTCTCAATCTGTGTGTCGCGACACATTAGTGTGTCGTGAGAGATTTCCAGTAGTGTCGCTAGATTTAGAAAAAATATTTAAAATTGCTTGGGTTCTGAGCTGTGAAGTTATTATGGAATTTTAAAATATAGCAAAACAATACAACGCTTTGCACAACCTTTGTGAAGCAATGGACTCCGATTTCAAGTGCCTACTTTATCACACGGAAGTTCGCTGGCTTTCAAGAGGAAAAGTTCTTGACAGACTTGTACATCTTAAAATAGAAGTGATTTCTTCCCTTGAAACTGAAGACCACAATTTTGAATTCCAAATCTGATGGTTGAAAGTTCAGTTTCTTTACGATTTATTTCATAAACTAAATTCATTAAACTTAAGTCTTCAAGGACCATTTGAGAACATCATTACATCTTCATCGAAGTTGAAGTCATTTAATGAGAAATTGTCATTGTGGAAAAGTAAAATATCGAAAGGAATATTCGACTGCTTTCTAAGTGTTAACAAATTTCAAGATGAGGAAAATAGGGTTAATAGGTAATGCATTTTTGAAAAATCGTCCCTTCAACATTATTGTCCATCACTGGACATCGACGAATTTGCTTGGGTGATCAATCCGTTTGCAGTCAGTGAAGAATTCAATTTGTCCACCGAAAAGGAGGAGCGGCTGATCGAATTACGACATAACACATTCTATTAAACAACTTTCACCAACACGACTTTAGAATAATTCCGGCTTGCAATCATGAAAGTCTTTCCTTTAGTCAGTTTGAAAACAGTTGAAACTCCTTTGCCCTTTTCACCTTCTTGGGTTCTGTGAATTGGGCTTTTCGGTATGAACTGAAATCAAGTCCAAGAAACGAGAGACTCCTTACAGTTGATGCGTTGCGTGTTTGCTTGTCAACTTTGGAGCCCCGATGGAATATGATGTGTTCCCTTAAGCAGGCGCATCCATCACACTGATATAAATTATAGAAATATGGTCGTTTTAATAAAATAAGTAAAAAATATTTGTGTTTGTCGCGAAAATTCTCGAATATTCTTAGTGTGTCGTTACCCAAAAAAAGATTGAGAAACACTGCCCTAGTAGATCTATATGAGAAATAACCTCAATAAAATTTTATTAATTTTGGAGCCGTGGAACTGTTTCAAGTTCCAGCGGCGAAGAAATGGTGTGTCCATAAAGACCATAATTTGTGTCCATAAAGACCATAATTTGTGTCC
>MUZC01000132.1:0-65974 GCA_002072015.1 Radix auricularia
AGGGTGTCTCCAAGATACTTGTTGTATATCCTTGCACTTGAAGAGTAATACAAATGGATTTTATGCAATTTTTTAAATTTCATAACCGTTAATCGCAATTCAGGAAATTCTTACGGCACTGAGGCGGAAGTTTTCCGGAAACCTTATGGCATATTGAGAGTTAAAAATGTATCACTTTACCTGGAATAAACTTTCTTATCAACATTCTGATTATAGGTTTCAGGTAAAACATATGCGCTGATGAAAAGTTCAGAATGAAAGCCTGGTATGCAGCAGTTACTTTTGGTCCTTTATCCAACCATTTCAAATTCTGAAGAAAAAATATAAACATATTTTTATGCAAATGAGCATCTACCTTTTCAAAAATACCTACGTGTTAACAAATTTGTATAAGGCATATATAAATTGAAGTAATATTTACATTTCCTTGCTTTATGGAAAGATGGCTTAAGGGCTGGGAAAATGGTAACACAGTAAAGATGCTTTACAATAAAATGCTATGACTGTGCAAGCAAGATCCTTGGTGGAAACTGCCTCACAGCTGCCAGTCCCTCATTGCACAAATGCAGACTAGACACTGTCCAACAAACAGCAACTTGCACAGGTTAGTCAAAAACAGGGAACCTGGCTGACGTTTATGTGGTATGGCCAAGGAGACAGTGGACGTGTCAGACAGTGCCAGCACTGTGGAAGAATATCTCCACGGCGATGCCCATATGTTTAGGCTTACCTTTGGCATTGTAGGCCGTGCTATAAGAGTCTAAGTGACTATGTTCTTAATAAAAGTCTACACTACTTTTTTTTAAATTAAGAGATCAACTCAAATTTAGGTTTGATAACAAGTAAATAAATAAGTACTGTACTTACCAAAATAACATTTATTAATGCCTTATGCTCTTGAGTTAACAGAGTAATCACCTGCTCAAGATCTTCCAAAATTTGAATTATGACATCAGGCTGTTGATTAAATAATAATAATCATGAGCCAAACTAAGATAGTGATACTGAAAAAGATTTTATAAGAATTTTCCACTAATGGCATTATTTATGTTTTTAAGATTTAACACACACAAAGATAACTCAAGGTAATACACTAATACTAATACACTAATTTATGTGTAACTGGTCCAGATTGAGATAAAACAGGAGTGGTCCTGATCTATGAACCAGATAACAACCTTCATTTTTTATACACTCTAAATGGTAGTTTCCTTGCAAACATTTAATGACATGTATGATATGTCCTATGGAAAAGGTAATTTTGATTGCATTCATTCATTCATATAATTTACAGAACATTATCAATAATTTAATAACATCAGTCAATAAATATTAGCACTGTATACAATTTACTATGTCGTTGCATTCGCAAAAGCAAATTTCAAAGCAATTATAAGAAACTTAGGAATTAGTCTTGTAATCATATTATCAATCCTATGCCCTATGCCTATGCATTGAATAAAATATTGAAAGGTATAAATACTCAATAGTTTAGAAGTATTTACCTCTATGTCAGGATTAGACAATGTTCTTAGAAGCAAATCATACACATTTCCAGATGCCTGCTCATAAAAGAGACAAAGATGACAGTTCAAATACAATCAAAATACATACAGTACAGTGTACAGTCAGCAATGCTCCCTCTAAGGATCCTTGGTCAGTGTGCAAAGTTTCACAGCATCCATTTTTTGGGAGCTATAATTTACTTAACTTGCTGCGCAGTAATTCTTAACTGTTGCGCGGCATCAGTCAGATGTCTGCGTTGCCATGCAACCACAAAGCTTAAAGGGAGCATTAAAAGTCGGTCACTGTATCAATAAAGATCTCTAGTTATTAAGGTAAATATGGCATAGGACGTCCAGAAGTATTCTGCATTTTATTTATAATTTTTTAGTCCACTTCCCGTTTCACAGTTGAAAGTTCTCAATTATTTAAAATGTAGCCCACTGCTACATAACTGAGCTATTGTTCAATCAAAATTCAGGCTAGAAGACACAAAATTTTATTTTGTAAAAATTTTAGCGTCACTGGGAAGATTTTTATCTTAAATATTTAATTTTATATAATTTGAGGACCTCTAAGTTACTCTAAGCACAATAACTTCAGGAAAAGTATAGTTTAAATTAACTATGTAGCCGTGGCGTACATTTTTAAATTATTGAATTGAGGACTTTGAAAATGGAAGAAGACCAAAAAATAATAAATAAAATCAAGATTACTACCAGTACCTGACGTGGACATTGTATTAATATACTTTATATACTGCACTATGCACTATATAATTATAATATTAATATACTATATAATTTATGATACAATGACAGACATTCATTTTCTTTTGTGAAAGTATAACTCAAATCTTTCACCAATTCAATTGAAAAAGAAAAATATTACCTCTTCAGCATTTTCTTTATATCCTTGAATGACATCTTTTATATCTGTATAAAAGTCTACTTGTAATGGCAGGTTGCTTTCCAATACTTCCATTACTCTTCTGTCTCTGTATATGAGTATGGTCAGTATTCTGTATAGTATATGAAACTTCTCCCTTTTGAAGTTTTTGACTTTACTACAGTCACTCTCGATAAATTCAGTAAAATAATTAAATATTGCTATACTATAAATTAATACTATACTGTTAAGTATAAAGTTATAATAAATAAATATAAATTAATATTTTTGATTATAGTACTGGTAATAATAAATAATTAAATAATACTTTAAATTTTTAAGATACTTATCCTGCAGCTTTTACATGTATATTATTTCACAGTGAAATTTATTTTTCTCGTGAGAACTTACGATTTTAATTTATTAAATACATTATTATATGTTGTATTTAAGCTATTACAATTACAACGCTTATTTGTAATTTGTATTAATTTCTAAAGCATTTTCTTCGGCTCTCTATGATACATATTTATAATCCGGTCACATTACATCCATTTTGTTTACTAGGGCCGGCTTGCTAGATGACTAGATGCTTTTTACCCATGCTAAAATAAATTTACTGAATTGAAGATCTTTTTAAAAAAATGTCTAATTCACATTTGTTATGTTCTTAGAATATAAATAAATATTTTAAAGACAATTTCATTTTTTAATTAGTTACTAGATGACTAGATGTTTGATTTTTATTTGGTTTGTTTTTAAGTGAGAAAATTTCATTTGGCATCTTTCTTTGACAATCCGGCTAGTAGGATGCTAGATAAACAAAATGGATGTATCATTCTCCGATAATGTAGCTTCAAAGGCTGAAAAAAAAGCCTTAGAAGTTAATAAAAATTACAAATTAGCGTTATAATAGCTAAAATACAACATATAATCATTTCATATTGTCATGTATTTAATAAATTAAAAACATAAGTTCTCAAATCTCAAGATAAAATTAAATTTTGCTGTGAAATAATATACGTATAAAAATGCAGGATTACCCTTATAATTTATAATAAAAGACTTGATAATAATGCTAATCACTAAGACTAAGAGTAGACTAAGACTAAGAACTAAGTTTGAACTAAGAGTAAGAGTCAAAGACTGCTACTAACTACTACTAAGAGTAAGAGTACTAACTTACTAAGGTAATCCTACAGATTTTACTCGTATATTAGTATAATATTTTAGAGCGAAATTTAATTTTCTCGTGAGAACTTGCGTTTTTAATTTATCTTCTTCTTCTTCGTTGAATATTGAGTTTTGCGTGCCACGAGTTTTGCGCCAATTGGCCCGTGGTCTCCGACTTCAGCCTGCTTCCATAGCCTTTGGTCAGCCAAGACCATCTGCAAGGCAGCAGTTGTTTTTTTGGCAAGTGATGCAGCGTTCACATGCCACGGCTAAGGGTTCCACGCATTACCCCGCCGCTTTTTACCCATATGGAGCTGGGTGGAACTCGGGGACACCCTAGGCCCTGGGAACAAGTCCTTGGCTTCCCATGGATTCGAACTCGTGACCATCGGAACGCCAGTTGAGCGCGCTTGCCACTCAACCACCGCGGGCCCCTTTAATTTATAAAATACATTATTATGTGTTGTATTTCAATGCTAATTTAGGAGTCTTTTTAATTTCTAAGGCATTTTTTCAGCTCTATATAATACTAATAAATAATCGGTCACAAAATGTCCATTTTGTTTATCTAGCAAACTGCTTGCCAGATGTTTTTTACCAATAAATAAACAAAATGGTTGCATCACGCTGAGACTATTTACTGTTGAGAGTCGAAAAAATGCCTTAGAAATTAAAAAGACTCCTAAATTAGCGCTGTAATAGCTGAAATACAACATATAATAATGCATTTAATAAAATAAAAACGTAAGTTCTCACGAGAAAATTAAATTTGCTCTATAATAATACGAGTAAAATCTGCATGATTACCCTAAGCCCTAAGCCTAAACTAAGACTAAGAGGTAAATAATAATTATTTCTAATTATTAAAGACTAAAGAATAAGTAGGCCTAAGTTGAGTAAGAGTAAGACTAAGACTTAAGTCACTAAAGACTTTACTAAAGACTAAATATTAAATATAGACTATAGACTAAAGAGTTAGACTAAAGTCTAAAGACATGATAGTATGATGATAGTGACTATGACTATGACTAAGTGCCTACTACTACTACTTACTAAGTAAGTTAGTTTGTTTTTTACTAAACTAAATAGGCTACTAAATACTAAAGTGAAGTCCAATGCTCCTTAATCATATTTGTATTTTTATTAAACAATACCTGAAATCGTTTTTTATATCTTTTCAATTCCTTGGTGCTTTGCTATTGATATCGCTTATTTATAATAATAGCAAAAATAGTTTCTAATAGACTTAAAGAACTTAAATGAAATCGTTAGTTAGCCATGCTGGTGATTTTGTACTGTTTTAATAATAAATTGTCTATTGAGAAGGTAGCAGGAAAATATCCGGAAACTTCACATAATGTGAAAATTTTTCATCGTTAAATTTAACTTAACTAATTGAAATTATTGGAAGTCGTATACTTTTTAATACTTTTGGAAATAATAGTTATGCATCATTTAGGGCGTATATTTCCTGATATTTTTTTATTTTTAAATTTATTTTAAACTATAAAATAAGCGTAATTTTAAATGGTATATAGAATTGACTGAATAGATGAAATGTGTCTTACCCCTCACCCTCAAATTACCCCCATTTTTCCCATTGTAACAAACTGCGATATTTAAAAATTATTGTTATAATTTCTGAAGTTATAATACCGGGGTGTCAACCGTAAAATTGCCTGTCTGTAAAATTCCGTTAAAAAAAATTAAGATATCCGTAAAAAGATATTGACAAAATTTGGAATCTCAACGTTTAAAAAATCAGTAAATCATGTTTGTGATGTCTATTTTCTTGAGTCAAATTTTAAGTTTTAAATCGTTTATTATGATGCTGTTAGTTTATGGAAAACCAAATTGAGAAACAAATTGTCTACTCCAATGCCGGAAAGTTTACTGGCTGTGAGAAATGGGCCGGAAAAATTGCTCCCACAATGATTGACAGTTTCTTTCTATGATCATAAGCAGGAGGAATTAAACACTGTCTCTGATGATGAATTATGAATGTCATACAATAAACTAACGCTATAAAATATGAGCATGGTAATATACACGTGCTCATATGGATACTTTAACACTTTTTAACTACAATGCTCGAATTATGCTTCATATTCGTTCGTTTTAAGGTCAACATTTATGTTTAATGTGTCCGTAAAAAAATGTTTTTGTCCGTAAATTTTGTTGAGAGTTCTTATATTTCTCAGTAAATGATATTTTATTGAGTTGGCAACCATGGGCGTATACAGGGGGGCATTTGCCCCCCCCCTACATTTGAGAAAAATGTCATAATTTTTTTTACCATAAAACTGAACTTAAGTCCCCGCAAGTTAATTACATTGAAGACAGTGTACACACATCAAAAAAAAAAAAGAAGAAGAATTATATCTGCAATTATAACTGATTACATTATTGACTGTTAAAAATAAAATTTCTGTCACATTTTTAGCAAAAATACGCATGGGCGTATACAGGGGGGGGGGCAAAGCTATTATTGTCCAAGCGTCCAGACATACCTTCCAATATTCAATTTAGAAAATGAATAAGTGTCAGCGATAATCAAATTAGAAAAGCAGCCTCAGCTGTGTCTGGCTGTTGACTTGTACTGATGTCCTCAATGCCAATGATAAGTCAGATGCTGCAGACGCCCCAAAATCTTCTAATAACGGCATTTCGGAGTCCCGCGATTTCACTTCTTTTGGTTGCTTTTTTTAAACCCTGTAAATAATTTTCTATCCACCTTTGGCAATCCTGCAGTTTCTACACGTATATTATTTCAGAGCAAAATTTAATTTTCTTATGAGAACTTACGTTTCTGATTATTAAATGCTTTAATATATGTTTTATTTTAGCTATTACTGCGCTACTTTGTGAGTCTTATTAATTTCTTAGACTTTTTGCGGCACTTATGTTATACTTAAACTTAAATTTAATTGAAAATTAAACCCGTATAGCATTGTTAGTTAGGAGCAGTCCATAATTGACGTCACGTAATTTTGGCCGATTATTAACCCACCCCTCCCCCTAGTCACACTTCGTTACAAAAACTTAGACGTCAAAAAGCTGTGACACCCCACTTTTAGGTGGTGTTGTCTATTTGAAAATGAGCATGTTTCAAAACACTTTATTGTAATAAAATAGATAGTAAGAAATCGAATATTAAGGTGGAACTTTGGCTTATAGTAGCGTGTTTTGACGTGACGTCAAAATTCTTAAAGTCCCCTTCCCTTCGTCACAAAGCTGGGGACCCCCCTCCCCATAGGCGCGTGACGTCATTTTTTGGAAATTAAAAAACGTGATTTTTTTTTTGCCCCCCCCCTGGAAAAATTCCTAGTTACGCCCATGGTTGGAATTGAATTTTTTTTTGCATCGCTGAGTAAATGTAGGCATTTTGATCTGGTATGCTTTCCTTAAGATTTAGGTTAAGCAAACAGGGTATGTACAAGCGACGTTGTCTCGTCAGGCTCATATATACCACGTTGCCTGTTTGCATGACATATATCTACTTAATTACCTGTAAACCTCATACATACTTTGTATTTCTTAATGTTTTTTTTAATATAAATAATTATTCAGTCAATACTTTTATTCTTAGTTGAAAATCATACAATGAGAGAGAGAGAAAGAAAGAGAGGGACCAAGCATACCATGTTGCTGAATGTCACGAGAGCAGACAGGTTCAGTGGGGTCAGTAACTCACCTCCAAGGGTTATAGATATCAACCTACATTGTTATGGAAATTAATAATTTACATAGGAACGGCATGCTTCTTATTTATTTACTATATAAAAAATCATCTACGAGGATTTAAGATGATTTGACAATACTTTTTTTAAAATTTAGAATAGTTCTTTATTTATTTTATTAATTTTTGTTTTTCGTTTTTCTTTTATTTCGCTGAAAATCTCTACCGTCTTATAATATTTTAATTGTTCAAATTAAATAAAGACGGCTAAGAATTTACCGCCCCTGGCATAGTGCCGCCCGAGCATTCACCGCCTCCCCCCCCCCCCCCTTCGCTACGCCACTGGCGTATCACCTGCAAACCAAACATTCACTAGAGTATCAGAAAATTCAGCTGAGATAATCTAAAGCTGTGTGAACGATTGTTCAGCTCGGCTGGTTACATTGTCAATAAGTCCCGCTCATCTCTTCTACTAAATATTGTCAATATACTTGTTTGTTAAAAGATGTCATTTAAAGAAGACATTTAAATGTTAATTCGATTTTCGACAAGTACGTTAATAAATGTTACTTACGACACCATTAATTTCAATTATTTGCTTTAATCGAAATTAACGATTAATTAATCGTTAATTTTCCAAAAGTTAACGATTAAATTAAAATTAATCGATAACAGCCCTAGTATTATCAGATTCTAAAATTTTTCCTTGCGCTTGCTGGATTGTGTATACAACATAGTATGGCATTTTTATTAGAATTTTAAATGTTGATAAGGAGTTGGTTTTCAGGGTTTTCTCAGGCAACCCAGTCCACGCCTGAATTCCGGACGGGAAGAACTATATATGTGTTTGGTCTTGCATACGGAATAAAGGAAGGTGTTTTTAAGGGCCATCCATAAATGAGGTCACGCACCTAGGGAAGAAAGGGGATCCACACATTTGTGACGATGTGTGACGAAGGGGGCGTGTTTGATAAATGTGACGTCACATCAAAAAGCGCAACTTTTAATAAAAGTTCCACTTTTATTGATTTCTTACAATTTATTGTATGACTTTTACATATCTTCAAGCGTGTTAGAGTGCAACTTTACACTAAATAACTGTATGCATACTTAAATGACAAAAAAGTGATTTCAAACATACTCTTTTTCAAATAGAAAATATACAATCAAAGGGGGTGCAAAAGCTTCGTGGCGTCATATTGGAGGGTGGTCTAAGTTTTTGTGACGAGAGGGAGGGAGTGAAAAATTTTCCAAAACCGCGTGACGTCATTGGTGGACGGCCCCTTATCCTTGTGCCTATCTGAGAGTTGTATTAGGTTATCTTTCTGTTGTATTTTCTAGTTAGAATTAGTTGTCTTATGTATATACCAATGTGCTCTTTCTTCTTCTAGACTCGAGTTTTTCAAGAATTAATGATTTAACTATTGGTGTTGTTCTTGTCAGTTTTGAATATTCTCCAGAAATGAATCTGGCAGCTCTTTTTTTGTGTTTGTTCTAGCTACTAAAATATTAAGCTACCATCTTGTGCGAGATAATAACCACCAAGTTTTGCTATTTCTTTAATCTCCCTTTTTCCATTCAATTTTTTTTAAATTTTATTTTTTTAATACTAATTTTTAAAAAATAAAGTTCAAGAATTCTGATAATATCCACCACCATTTCTCACACTCAAGTATTATCAGTGCCTCCTTAATCTATTTAGCATTTTACAACTCCCCGAACATTTTACAACTCCCCAATTAATTTACAACTCCCCGAACATTTTACAACTTCCCGAGCATTTTACAACTCCATGAGCATTTTACAACTCCCCAAACATTTTATAACTCCCCGAACATTTTACAACTCCCCAAACATCCACTTTGAGAACCTCGGGCCCAGAATATATTTTTAGCGCACTTTCCCCTGAGAATTGCGTTTATACATTTGAAATGTTTGTGCACATGTGAGCTTGTACATCAACTCATCCTGAACCATACCAGGTAGAGGGTTCGGGTCTTTTGCAAATATGCTAAGGAGGTCCCAAGGATGTGCAAAGGCCAAAAAAATAATAATAACGAAAAGTTTACATGAGTTCCTGGAGAAAAAAAAATACCCGAAAAAATACCACCATTTTGTCAATTTCTCGCTAACCATAACATCTATCGGTTTGAAGCAAACGCCAAACGATAGTTAATAATATTTAGAATTAGAACAATGTTGGAGAAGGATTTTTAAAAAAATCTCATTTCGTTCGACGTCCGTCATTTTAGCAGCAATTTCTAGATAGCAATTGTTTTGTTTAGTTTCCGAACCCATGCAAAAGAGAGTCACGGGATCGAGCCTCAGTGTTAGCAAGGCTTCTGTGGCATTGTGCTAGCCACCAATGTTCCCTTTAAGCTGCACGGCTTCGCGGCTGCACAGACATCTGACTGACGCCGCGCAGCAGTTTCGAATTACCGCGCAGCGAATTTTGTAAAATATTGCAAAAAAAATAATAATAATAATGCTGCGAAAATATTTGCACATAATTTTTTTTCATTTCGCACACGAACCAAAAAACCTTAGAGGGAACACTGCTAGCCACACATTCCTTTGCTCGTTAGTGGTGGCTTAATGAAAATTGTGAACGCTACTTCACTTACCCCATAGTTCGCCAATGACTGAAAGGGGGTTATTTTTATATTTTAAAAAATGTGAAATGACTTTTATTCTAATCTAGAATGATTGTGAATGGGGTTTTCCCACTTTGTGAACGCTTATGTTAGATTATTGCGTGGTGCGCATTATATTGACACATTCATGATGTCATATTGCGTGAGGGGATATGACGTCATATTGTGTTTACTTTCAGAATTACATATTTGAATCTACATTTAATGTAATCGAGAATGATTTCCTAAGAATGAAAAAAAAAATGGAAATTGCGTTTAAATTTAAATCATTTGAGTTTTTATTAATGTTTTTTTTTAATGTAGATCTATATGCGTGTTACATTTCCTCTTTAATTTGAAAGTTCATTTAAAATGTAAAGATAAATCAAACTATACATTTTTATTATAAAAATTAAACACATTATATTTATTTTTAGTAAGTAAAGACTAAAGATTATATGACATAATGTGTAAAGCAAAAGCTGATTGTTTGGGAAAAATTAAGGCTAAGGGATTACTAATTTTTATTGCGCTGTAGTGTAAGTTATTCGTTTTCAACAATTCAAAGAACCAAGTTAATAGACTATAGATCTAGATCTAATTATGTTAAATATGTTATATAACTGACTTATGTATGCTTTGATATTTTAAAAAGTTTCAGTCAGAGGGTGTAATAAATTAGCAAGAGGAAGAATTTAATTAAATAATGTGAAAGGGGGGGGGGCGAAAACAGCAATGAATTAAACAATGATAATGACCACACATAAAAATAACAAGAAACGTTTTTTTTATTTATATTTTTATTTGATGCGTAAAAAGTGTAACAAGGTTATTGAAAATAGACTACAAAGGGGACATGACGAGTTTCAACATTAGAATAAATATTGTTTTGAAAGATATGGTGTAATTATTTCTATTTTGAAAGACTTAAACTTTTTACTTTCTTTTGAAAGCAATATTTTAACACAAAAATGTTTTTGAATTGATGAACATTTAATGAAAGACAACTATACTGGTGTTGTTGTTTTTTGTGGTTATATGTAAAAATAAATATGTTCAAATTTGACAGTGTCACGGGTAATGTTATGTGAACAAAATTGATTGAACTTTTTATTTATAGTGTAGGGATAAACAATTTTACAACCTGCTGAAGATAATAAAAGTATCTGTATTGGCTTTGGCCCCTTATTATTAAAATAAATTATTTTTGCATACATTACCCAGACACTAAGAAAACAGATTTATTACAGACTACAGTTAATGCAACAAGGTAATAGTTCCATTATAAATGTATTTTAGTTAAATCAATATGGTTTAAAAGAGTTTGTATATTGTATTTGCTTATATATTGTATGAAACACTCTAATTAAATGATAATTTACACCATGATAGATAAATAATTGATAATAAACTCTGCATAAATGCTGAATGGCTTCCATGTTCACAAAAATCCACATGCCAACAAACAACATTTTGCAATTAGGATTACTAAAAAGTTTTGCATACTATTAACCATTAATAAATATAGATTTTAAATAGATATTCCATTTGGTGTGCTCATCATTTTTAAAAAATATAGCATAAATAATTTAAGATTTCAAAAAGCAAAGCACCTTATGTCAATCAAATGGATTTTTTAAAAAGATAAATTAAGATAAGGCATATCGAATGGAAAGATTATAAATATTAAAAGTAGGCCTACGCCACTGCAAACAAGCAAGTATGTTACAAGATAAATAAAGTGGCTGTCAATGTTTAATTTAAAAAAAAAAAGAGAGATTTGATTCCATCCGCTTGATATAAATTATTAGGAAAAAAAAAAGAACGAAAAAAAAAAAAAGCAATACACCGATGCTCTGAATAGTTAAGATTATATCCCCTTTATTTTACATTTGTTTAAAAAAAAATAAATATCACGCAGCGAAACAAAACATCAATCTTCACAAAGGAAGACAAATACATGAAAAAATTTAAGAATTACACTAACGGTTATTTTAAATCACTTATTAAAAAATCTGACTATATATCATTCAAAAGTATTTCCATGATTTAATGTGATAAAATCATCTATATGCTACCATAAATAATGGATAATGAGGACATTTTAAAAAAAGGTTTTGTTTTCTTTCAGAGGGCTAAAGACTTTTAAAGAGTAAAGTTTAAAGTTGTTGACAAGCTCCCATTAAAAATCTAGCTTACGAGTTCTGTACACTTGCAGGAGATAAAACTGTCTTACAATGTTATTTTAACGCATGCAAGAGTCATCCCTCATAAGACATGTAGGAAATCATTGCGAGTTTATGCGTGTGCTTTTAAGTTAACTGTTGTTTTTGTTAAATCATGTCATGTAAAAACAACTATAACATATAATAATAATATAGTTTTGAACAGATGCTAATATTCACATGTCACATGTTGTTAAATAAATTAATTGCGGCATACTAATGCGGGATAAGACATGGGTATGTTTTTTTTTAAAAAAATCATGCAATTATTGACTGTTCATCAGCAACATATCATTGTCTGTTGATGAGCAGGATGGACAGATTGACTTGTTCTGTATTCAGAAGGGCTGAGGGTTTGGAACAACAACAATATTCTTGCGTGGGCGCCTACGCTGTGGTTGTCCCGTGATGCGTCTCAGGCTTGGTGGTGCCGGGGACCTTGAACGTCCTCTTGGTTTCTGACTTCCTGAGGAGAGAAGTTGACCAGCCTCATTGCTGGCACCTTTCATGTCTGCTGAAAGAGCACGTAATTTTCGACCCTCGGATTTGCCTATTTCGGCCGGACTAAATTCATTGCTATCGTCAGCCATTATTTTCACAGTCGGGAGTTTATTTTCCAAAATACTCTTTCTGGAGTCATTAGCTATCGCACCATCTGCTAAATCTAGAAGCGCTGGTCTGGTAGCTTGGGGTTTACTTTCTTCACTTGTTTGCCCATGGGCTGTGGAACTGCCACCTCTGTATTTTTTCCTATGTCCTTTCTTGTCCTGAGAATCTCCCTCAGTGTCACCAAAAGAAGTCTCGATGGCCGCCTTTGAACTCGGGTAGCTTCTCTTTTGCTCCGTAATTTCAAAGTCTTGGTCCCTGTGTCCAAAGTCAGAATCGGTGCTGCAAGAAACTTGATGTTGGACTTGCTTCTTCATTTTCTTCTTCTTCTTTTCAAGTGAATTACTATCAGCTGCTGTCCCTTCTAACTTTTTGCGTGTTGCTGAAATGTTATCTATTTCTGAGCTTGGATCATGGTTGTCAGATGTAAGATCAGCGCTGTCGCTTGCTTCTAATGCCATTTTTAGTTTCTTTCGTTGCAGCCTTCTCCTTTTGGATTTAGATATACGGAGCTTATGTTCACTGGTTGTTAGACCTTCATAGACAAATTTTATATCCTGCTCCACAGAATCTCTTACAGAAATATCTAAACCAACATGCAAGTTTTCATCATCTTCGGAATTCTGTATCACTCCCTCAGTGGTTTCGTCTGCGCCTTCTACACACTCTTCAAATGGCATGTCGTTCTCATCGTCTGTATCATTATCAGAGCCAGATACTTCATTTTGATCTGAGAGAGAAAGGTTTTCTTCAAAAAGTGGTGATTGCTCTGAAGATTTTTCCGATTTTAAAAGCTCGAGTTCTTCACTTTTGGCATCATGTCCCAGTTTAGAATCTTGGTCACATGTGGAAATACTCTCTTCCTCAGGGGTGATAGCTTCCATTGCTCCGTCGGATTTGAATTGTTCGATTACTTCATCTATAAATAGATCTTCATCTGACTCAAAAGCGTAACCCCATTTGCTTGGATCATCACTCATAGCCCTAGACAATTTAGCTGACATAGATCGTTCATAAATGGATGGAATTCGTTTTGGCTCTTCACGAGGCTTATTCTGGATATCTGTATCATCCCCCGCTTTAATACCACTTTCATCATCAAGGTCTTCACCGGTGATAATATTATCACGACTTTCTGCTTCCTTTAACGAAGATGCGCTCAGATTTTCATTTGATTCACGTGAATGAGATGCTTCCAAAATGTCCTCAAACGCCACATGTTCCTCTTGCCCCTCAGTATAGGATTTATATTTTTCAAATGCTTCATAGCACGACTGTTCGTCCAAGGGGCTTAATGGTGATTCTTTGGGGTTAGTAAGATCTTCCATGGCCACCTCGACTTCTGCCATGAGGACGATTTCCTTCGAGATCGCCGATGCGACCTCATCTCTCAACCGTTCGCGGTACTGAGGAGTTTCAAAGTCTGAATCGGAATCGTCACCATCAGCAAATTGATCGTCATCATCTGTGTACATTTCTTCATCCTCGTCTTCTCTCTCATCTCCTTTGTCTGTTGATCCCAGGACGCTATCCGAGCGTGAGTACATGTCATCCGCTTGTGACGTACTGTCTCTCCCTGAATGTCCTCTCGTCTCTGCCAGTGATTTTTCAAAGTAGTCGAGGCAGTAGTTTGAATCGTGTACATCCGGTGACATGATGTCAGAGTCAGAGGTTGTCATGGAGGCAAAGTCAGATTCTATATTTTCTGAAGGTGATATCGGGCAGACTTGGGTTTCATAAGATGAGTCGTTGCTTGCTGTGACAACACCACAATCGTTGTTTGTATCGCCAAGATTCACGCTACTGTCTTCGATCTGCTTCTCTTCTGTTTTAGAATCATTTTTCACTTTTGTCTGATCTCGTTCCTCGTGATATTGTAAATTGGTATCAATATTTTCAGGAAGCAAATTTACATTTTCATTAGCAGATTGTGGCTGCTGGATTCCAATAGAAGCCAATGGAGTCTGAATGGCTTGACTTGAAAAGCTGTTTGAAGTAAGTTCATTTTCAGGGTCTGATATTGACATATGACTGTCAACAGTTGTAGCGAAATTTTGAGTTCCGGAATGGGAGTCATTTAAAGCCTCTATATTGTCTCTTGACATTGGGCTCATAGTTATTTCCTTTCCAGACTTTAACTCATTTGAAATAAGCTGCGATTGTGATTGGTCTTCTTCTGATTCTAAAAATAAATCAACATTTTTATTTCCGTGTTGGTACGTGTCAAAATCAGAGGAAACTTTTGGAATCGTATTAAAGACATTTTCATAAGAACATTCCACCGATGAGGCCGTTGATGCATTGGTACTCATTTTTTGTAGTGAAGCCTGGAGGAACTCAGACATTCTGCTTTCCTGTTCTTGAGATGCCAAGACTTCGTTGACGATATTTTCTGCCACCTCATCCGTGAGTCTCTCATCAAAACTTGCCTGCATCTGTTCATTAGCCACTTCCTCTGATGAATAGTCTTCTTGCTGCTGTGAACAAGCTTGATCTTCACTCCTAAAATCTTGAACAGTAAGTTTATTGATATATTCTTCTTCAACAACTTCTTTCTCTATAATGACAAAATCGTCATCAACTTGCTCTTTAAGGGCACTTTTGGACAAGGCCTCCTGGGAATTGATGTCCTTGAAATCTGTTTCCTGCTGGTCTGAAAATTCTTCTGAAAACATTCTGTTACCATGTCGGTCTACATAGTACAAGGTTTGGAGTCGAAACAAAACAGATTGTTCTGAGTCAATATCAGTAATTTCTTCTGTGCCAAAAATCTCAGAGTGCTGTTCTGATCTATTTCCTAAAGTAGCTTCAGTTTCATGGCGCCCTTCTACAGATCGATCGGTAAATGTCCTTTCGATGTCATCGGCGTCTGGGTAATTGATAATGTCAAAGTCATCTTCAAATCCGCTCGTTTCTGTAACTTGTATTTCATCCTGACATTGAGAGGATGGTTCGTGTTGGGCTTCATCGCCGACTTCTTCATCATACCACTGAAAGGTGGACATCTGATTTGTGTCTTGCTTCTGAATGTATAGATCATCACTGAATGGGTCGTATGGATCTTCTCCATCACAAGGCTGTACACGCACTTCTGGAACTTGGATTTTGTGAAGTGATGGATTTTTTGTCTCAGTGTTCAGATCTCCAGCTGCAAAAGAATCATTAAATGAAGTACCATTTATAGTCGACTTGGATTCTCTTTGACTACTTAGCGTGGATTTCTCGAAGGTTGATTTGAACATTTCTTCTTGTGTCTGAACAAAATCCGACCGATCTAATTCTGTCGTATAGATTTCATTCTCACTGGGATAAAATTCTAATTCCTGCTCAGTGCCCTCAACAGCGGATTTAAAAGGATCATTTTCGAGGTTGGCACAAAGGCAATTTACGTTAGACATGTCTGTATTTGATTTAAATGTATGATTTTCTTCATGATTAATCATTGTCTGTTCCGTCGGGGACTCAAGGAATTTCTGTGTAGTCCAGGTTTCAGCCACAGCTAGGTCAATTGTATCATCGACATGAGGTGTTTCAACTTGATCAGTGTCACCAACAGCAGATGACTCGGACTGACTAGTTGTGTCATTATCAGCTGATCGCTCTGGCTGACTAGTTATGTCATTAACAGCTGATGACTCGGGCTGACTAGTGTCACCAACAGCCGATGTGTCATCAACTGAATATGCCTCAGCAAGATGAGGTGTTTCAATTTTAACTGATGTTTCATCAACATAGGTTATAGTTTTCGAATTAGAATCGCGTCGTTTTGTGTCAGAAGAGCAACAGTTCTCCTCTTCACCAATAGCTTCACCAACAGAAGAAATGCCAGCTTCAACGTTTGAGTCAAGTAGAGCTGACACGTAAAGCTGATCATCGTTCAAATCAGATTGTGATTCATTGGGAGTTTCTTCATAGGCTGACTGAAACATGTCTTCTGTTTCCTCAATTTCACCAGCAGACCTTTTTGCTGAGTCTGTCGTTTTTGAAGAATTTTGTTTATCCATTTGATAACCTTCAGATAAATTATCTTCAACAGTTTCATAGTCTGCTTTGAAGTCATCTGAAGCATATTCTTTGATTTCAATGGCTGGTTGAACAATGTCTTCCCCATAATCATTTTCACTTAATTTCATCATTTTGAAATCATTACTTAGGATAGTTATGTCTTTATTTGTGATTGAGATTCTTGAAACTTCTGATACTTGTTGGTCTTTTTCACTTTGAGAATTTAATGAATCTTTTTCTTCTGCAATAAACAGATCATCATAAAAAGTTATTGTGCTTTCAGCCTCTGTTATAGATTGACTCATCGGTGTGTTACTCGGGGCAGTTAGCCGCTGATCATCATAGGATTGATTAGACTCGTCAGATTTTGGTGACAGAAGCAGGTTGTCTCCACCTTTGGTGCTACTGACATGATCTAAAGCATCTTCAGCTTCTTGGGGAACTTTATCGTCTTCAGTTCTTTCTAATATGTCTTCGTCTTTTCCACTGCTGTCCGTCTCTGATTGGGTGTCCGTGTCGGTTGCAGATTTATGACTGGGTGAGACTGCACCCAGGAGAGACATAATCTCATCAAGGATGTCGTAAATTTCCTTTTCTAGCTGTTCTCTGTTAAGATGAGAGCTGTCTTCAGCGGAACTTGGATCCCTAGAAGTTTGCTCGGGATCAGATTTTTTAGGACTCCCTTCACGGCTTGTTTGACGGGATGTCGACTCTGAGAGAGAACCGGATATTTTGGGACGGCCGGTGGTCAAATTGGAAATCCTAGAGGAACAGAAAAAATAGTTTTTTTTTTTTTTATTGCAAGAAAAGTAGCCTATCTTTGTTTTTCCAACTCTTCAATGGTTGAGACCAAAACAAGTCCTCATTAAAAACGATTTCCCGACGTTTCGTTAATTAAAGAAATTATTTTTAAGTCTGCATTTCTTCCTTTTAACCTATTTTGTAAATTTTTATTTCAAAAATTAAATGTAAATTCTTTAATTAAAATCTCCATTTCGTACTGTTTACATTAATCGTAAAGCAAGTTTAACCATACCCATTTTAATTACGTAACAAATAGTTAGGGGTAATTTTGCTACTCACTCTTGCATGACATCTGTAGTAGATAACGTCCCTTGTTGCAACTCATGGGCCATCTTCTCCACCAGAGTGTCGATGGCTCCAATGACATCCATGTGACAGAGATCAATGTCGCAACTGACGCGCCTGGAAAACGTTGCCATCATAGACTGGACCTCAGCAAGCTGAGCCGTGTAGTCAGGCTCCCCTACAAGAAGGGGCATTGTTTATTGCATGGGTCAATTCTTGCTTGCAGTTTTATTTTTATTTTTCATCATTTAATGCAAATATTGGAGACTAACACAACAAATTTAATCTGCTTTTAAAAAATTAAATTTAATAAATATATTTTTTATTTAGTTACAACTTTTTATAAATTTAGTTGAAACGTAATGTGAAAAACTACTTTAAAAAAAATATATAAATGTAATTTATTGTTTAATAAAATAAGTTATGCTCACGCGAACTAAAACTCTCTCAAAGAACTTACCTTCAATTGCCCCTGGCTGTTCGTCAATGCTCGCTGCTAGACCAATCTTCAGTTTGTTATCCGCGACCTCACGAGCACTTGCCGCATGTGATTCGGAAGAAGCGAAACTAATAGCAGCTGCAACTGAAGCTTGTGCATTCGTTTCTTCTGCATGTGTATTGGAGCTATTGAATTCAAAGGTCTCCTCTGTGAATGATTCTGTTCTGTCTATTGCTTTCTCTACGGTGCAATCAGTTTCTTCTTCTAGACTGTCATGTGTTGCCACTTCCCTCAATGGTTTGGTACGATGTACAGTTTTTTCTGTAAGAATGCCAGACCCCTCTTCGGTGAATGATTCGGTTCTGTCTATTGATCCTTCTCTGACGCCAGTCTTCAAATTATCAGAAATGATCTCAGATGACTCTTCTGCAAATGATTCCATTCTGTCAATTGATTTTTCCCTAATTTCATTCTTTACAATTTCAGAATATCTGTTAGATGAATCATTATCAAATGATTGGATTCTGTCAATAAAATTGTCCATATATTCTATCTTCAAAGATTCAGAAATTCTGTCACAGGACTCCTCTGTAAATGATTCAGTTCTGTCCACTGACCCTTCTCTGAAGTCACGACTCACAGTATGTGATTGGTCATCTGTTGACTTTTCTTTAAATTCATTGACGTCATTTAAGTCATGTTTAGATTCACACTCAATGGTTTCTTGAGTTTTGCTGACCAAAACATCGGTCTCAAGTTTTAAGCATCTACCTTCCGGATCTGCTGACGCATCTTCCAATGAGAGATCGACATCTTCTATGACATCCTCTATGTCATCAGAAGTGTATTTCATAATTTCCGTTGCATTAGATTCATCATCATTTTCATCATCATCCGTAAAATCATCACCAGAAAAAGAGTCTTCTTCGTTATTGAAATCAGCCTGTTCTTCTGTTTCTGATTCAGATTGTTCTTCCTTCTTTGCATCATTTTGTTCTTCTGGTTTAAATTCAAGTTCTTCTTTAGTTTTTGACACAACCCGTGTTTCTGTTTCTTGTTCAGCATTTTCTGTTGTTTCAGAGCCTGATTGGTCTTTTGTTTGTGATTCAGCATTTTCTTCTTTTAATTCATCATATTTCTGTTGTGTTTTTGATTCAGTCTGTACTTCTGTTTCTAATTCAGTCAGTTCTTCTGATTCTGAGTAAGATTGATATACAGTTTCTGAGTCAATTTTCTCTTCTTTTATGGTATTAGCTTCTTCTTCTGGTTTTGTCTCTGTCTGTTCATCTGTTTCAGAATCAGATTGATCTTCACTGTCTGAATCGCCTGCTTCTATTGTTTCTGATTCAGCTTGCTCTTCTTTCCTTGCACCATCTGGTTCTTCTGTTTCTGATTCCAGCTTTTCTTTAGTTTTTGACACAACTGGTATTTCTGTTTTAGTTTCGGCATGTTCTTCTGTTTCAGAGCCATATCCATCTTCTGTTTCTGATTTAGGTAGTTCTTCTGATTCGGATTCAGCATATTCTTCTTTTAATTCATCATATTTTTGTTGTGTTTTTGATTCGGGCCTTTGTTCAGTTTCCGACATAACAGTGAATTCTGTTTCTAATTCAGTCTGTTCTTGTGTTGCTGAGTAAGATTCCGTTTCTGTTTCAACGTTCTTTTCTTTTATTGCATCTACTTTTTCTTCTGTGTTTGACTCGGTCTGTTCCTCTGTTTCAGAGACAGTTTGCTCTTCTGTTTCTGAATCGCCTAGTTCTGTTTCTGATTCGGCTTGCGTTTCTTGTTTTGCATCAGCTTGTTCTTCTGTTTTTGTTTCAAGCTGGTCCTTAGCTTTTAAGAAAACTGGTATTTCTCTTTCTGTATAAGCACGTTCTTCTGTTTCAGAGCCAGATTGATCCTCTTTTTCTGATTCAGCTACTTCTTCTGTTTCTGATTCAGCTACTTCTTCTGTTTCTGATTCAGCTACTTCTTCTGTTTCTGATTCAGCTATTTCTTTTGTTTCCGATTCAGCTGCTTTTACTGTTTCTGATTCAGCTACTTCTTCTGTTTCTGATTCAGGTACTTCTTTTGTTTCTGATTCAGCTACTTCTTTTGTTTCTGATTCAGGTATATTATCTGTTTCTGATTCAGATACTTCTTCTGTTTCTGATTCAGCTACGTCTTCTGTTTCTGATTCAGCTGCTGTTATTGTTTCTGATTCAGGTACTTTTTCTGTTTCTGATTCAGCTACTTCTTTTGTTTCTGATTCAGGTATATTATCTGTTTCTGATTCAGCTACGTCTTCTGTTTCCGATTCAGGTATTTCTTCTGTTTCTGATTCAGGTAAGTCTTCTGTGTCTGATTCAGCTACTTCTTTTGTTTCTGATTCAGGTACTTCTTCTGTTTCTGATTCAGCTACGTCTTCTGTTTCTGACTGAGCTGCTGTTACTGTTTCTGATTCAGCTGCTGTTACTGTTTCTGATTCAGGTACGTCTTCTGTTTCTGATTCAGGTACTTCTTTTGTTTCAGATTCAGGTACTTCTTCTGTTTCTGATTCAGCTACTTCTTTTGCTTCTGATTCAGCTGCTGTTACTGTTTTTGATTCAGCTACTTTTTCTGTTTCAGATTCAGCTACGTCTTCTGTTTCTGATTCAGCTACGTCTTCTGTTTCTGATTCAGCTACTTCTTCTGTTTCTGATTCAGCTACTTCTTCTGTTTCTGATTCAGCTACTTCTTTTGCTTCTGATTCAGCAGCTTCTTTTGTTTCTGATTCAGCTGCTGTCACTGTTTCTGATTCAGCTGCATCTTCTGTTTCTGATTCAGCTGCTGTCACTGTTTCTGATTCAGCTGCTTCTTGTGTTTCTGATTCAGCTGATGTCACTGTTTCTGATTCACCTGCTGTCACTGTTTCTGATTCAGCTGCTGTCACTGCTTCTGATTCAGCAGCTTCTTTTGTTTCTGATTCAGCTGCTGTTACTGTTTCTGATTCAGCAGCTTCTTCTGTTTCTGATTCAGCTACGTCTTCTGTTTCTGATTCAGCTGCTGTTACTGTTTCTGATTCAGGTACTTTTTCTGTTTCTGATTCAGCTACTTCTTTTGTTTCTGATTCAGGTATATTATCTGTTTCTGATTCAGATACTTCTTCTGTTTCTGATTCAGCTACGTCTTCTGTTTCTGACTGAGCTGCTGTTACTGTTTCTGATTCAGCTGCTGTTACTGTTTTTGATTCAGGTACGTCTTCTGTTTCTGATTCAGGTACTTCTTTTGTTTCAGATTCAGGAAATTTTTCTGTTTCTGATTCAGCTACTTCTTTTGTTTCTGATTCTGCTGCTGTTACTGTTTCTGATTCAGCTGCTGTTACTGTTTCTGATTCAGGTACTTCTTCTGTTTCTGATTCAGCTACTTCTTTTGCTTCTGATTCAGCTGCTGTTACTGTTTTTGATTCAGCTACTTTTTCTGTTTCAGATTCAGCTACGTCTTCTGTTTCTGATTCAGCTACGTCTTCTGTTTCTGATTCAGCTACTTCTTCTGTTTCTGATTCAGCTACTTCTTCTGTTTCTGATTCAGCTACTTCTTTTGCTTCTGATTCAGCAGCTTCTTTTGTTTCTGATTCAGCTGCTGTCACTGTTTCTGATTCAGCTGCTTCTTCTGTTTCTGATTCAGCTGCTGTCACTGTTTCTGATTCAGCTGCTTCTCGTGTTTCTGACTCAGCTGCTGTCACTGTTTCTGATTCAGCTGCTGTCACTGTTTCTGATTCAGCTGCTGTCACTGTTTCTGATTCAGCTGCTGTCACTGCTTCTGATTCAGCTACTTCTTCTGTTTCTGATTGAGCTGCTGTTACTGTTTCTGATTCAGCAGCTTCTTCTGTTTCTGATTCAGCTACTTCTTTTGTGGCTGAGTCAGCTACGTCTTCTGTCTCTGATTCAGCTACATTTACTGTTTCTGATTCAGCTGTAGTTACAGTTTCTGATTCAGCTACTTCTTCTGTTTCAGATTCAGCCATATCTTTTGTTTCTGATTCAGCTTTTTGTTTTGTTTCTGATTCAGCTATTTCTTCTGTTTCTGATTTAGCTACGTCTTCTGTTTCTGATTCAGCTACATCTTCTGTTTCTGATTTAACTTCTGAATCTGTTTCTGTTTCAGCTACTTCTTTTGTTTCTGATTCAGCTGCTTCGTCTGTTTCTGATTCAACTACATCTTCCGTTTCTGATTCAGCTACATCTTCTGTTTCTGAGTCATGTACATCTTCTGATTCTGAGTCATGTACATCTTCTGTTTCAGATTCAGGTACTTCTTTTGCTTCTGACTCAGCTACTTCCTCTGTGTTTGATTCATCTGTTTCTTTTGTTTCTGATTCAGCTGCTTCGTCTGTTTCTGATTCAGGTACTTCTTCTGTTTTAGATTCAGCTACTTGTTCTGTTTCTGTAGCTGTGTTATCAGTTTCAAGAGATAAGTTTTCAGTGAGAGCTTTTGTATAACCGTCTTCGATAAGTTCAATAGATGTATTGGGGACTGATTTAGAAGCTGTGTCAGTGAAATCTTCTACATCCGTGTCAGTAAAAACTTCATTAAAAATATCAGTAACATTTTCGTCGTTCGTAACATCGTTGTTTCGTTTGTTAGTGGCAGTCTCTGTGGCAGTGTCGTCAGCTTTAGTTCCTTGGTCAAAGGCAGATTTAGTAGAAGTGTCCGTAAAAGCTTCTTTTGCCATGTCATTGTCAGTGTTGTCTTTTGTATCAATGTCAGTGGCAGTTTCGTCTTCAGTGTCAGTTCTAGCTGGGGTAGCTGTGACATGAGCTTTGAGTTGTTCGTCTTCAGTGTCAGTTCTAGCTGGGGTAGCTGTGACATTAGCTTTGAGTTTTTCGTCTTCAGTGTCAGTTCTAGCTAGGGTAGCTGTGTCATTAGCTTTGAGTTGTTCGTCTTCAGTGTCAGTTCTAGCTTGGGTAGCTGTGTCATTAGCTTTGAGTTGTTCGTCTTCAGTGTCAGTTCTAGCTTGGGTAGCTGTGTCATTAGCTTTGAGTTGTTCGTCTTCAGTGTCATTTCTAGGTTGGGTAGCTGTGTCATAAACTTTGAGTTGTTCGTCTACATCTCCTGGGAGAGAAAAGGATTTATTTGTTGTAACATTTTCGCTTTCAACAGCTTTTTTAATTTCCTCTTCTCCTTTCGGTGACTCATCAGCATCGTAGAAAACCTCTTCGAAAGCTGTATTGTCTACAGTGTAAAATACTTCTGAATCTTGATTTTTTATCGTTGCTAAACTGGGTCTCTGAAATGCTGAAAAATCGCTTTGATGCGTTTGTTTCCCGAAGCTGACGTGCTTATCTGCACTGACTAGAGACCTCTCAACACCCCATGTTTTTAAAATACTTGATTGTAAAGGGCTCTCTTCGAGGTGAACTTCATCATTCGGTTTTTCAGAAGCGGCACTTTTATCTTCAATATAAATTTGTTGACTGAAGTTTTCAGTGCTTTCATTTTCAGTATCTCCTTTTCCCCACTCACAGCTGTCTTCATCTATTTCAGGCTTAAAATATTTTTCTTCCGGTTTTTCATCTTCCTCACGATTTTCAATTCCCTGCAGGTCTTCATTGAAGGTGTAAGGGACGTCATCTTCTGTCACTTCATTAGTAGCCTCACGGTCCTCCGTCTCACTGACTAATTCATGTTCTTCCTGGTCGTCTTCGTCCTTTCCCCCTGCATCGTCACTTTCATCCTCATCCACATCACCATCATTATTGTCTTCTGAATCTTCACTATCATCCCTTTCCCCATCATCGTCTCCTTTTTCTTCACTATCATCATTTTCGTCGTCATCCTCATCTTCCTCCTCGCCATCATCCTCCTCGCCATCATCATCTTCGTCATTTTCTTCCTCGTCCTCATCATACCCTTCAGCTTCTTCTACCTCATTAACACTTTCAACTGCTGCCATCTCAACGTCACAGTATTCATGCTCTGTGAGTTTATGCCTACATTTTTCATTTTCAAACAATTCCTCCTCTCGCTCCGCCAGTAGATCACCCGAAGGTCTTTGGATTGCAATTCCAAGATTTTCCTCTCGGTCTTCAGTCATTAGATCTTGCACCAATCCTTTGTTATTATATTTTTCATCATCAACACCATTATCATCAACACCATCATCATCAACACCCTCATCATTTCCACTAACTTCACTTTGTTCTTCCTCATCACTTTCATCCTCCTCTTCATCATCATAGTTTTCAGCATCGACTGAATCTTCTTTATCAGCCTCTATGCGTTTGTCTTCTGTATTTTCATCTCCAAAACTATATGAGGGAATTACTTTTGGGGTTTCACTCATAGCTTGCTGCATTAGATATTGTAACTCATTCATCTCATCATCAGAGTCGTCTTCCTTAGAGTCGTCTTCTACATTCACTTCCGGTGTTTGTTGATTTATTCTATTTATAAATGTCAAAACACTGTTTTCAGAATGTGTTGCATTATTGTAATATAATTCGATACTTTGCTCTTTTTGTGTTGCTGATTCTGAAATGTCTTCCGTGCTGTAAATATTAATCTTAATGTCATCCAGATTGAGGCTCTTATTATTTTCTTCGTTTTGTAAATCTCCTTCCGTGACTTCATGGCCAGTGCTTTTCCCAGACTCTATGTTTGCAAACAATGTCTCCTTGATCTTGAAATCGAAACTGGAGTCAGTGTCAATAGAGTCAGTGTTATGTGCAGCACTGGTTGAATCGTTCATGTGCTGCACTGTTATGTACTCAGCTTCTGGGCTGTCACTCCTCTCAAGTCTTGCTTCGTTAACGTTTGAATCTCCTATGTCAATGTCATTGATAGGATGGAAACTTTCCCCAAAGTCTTGGAGGAGGACCTCATCATCGCCTATATTTCTTTCGCTCTTATCGTGAATGTTTTCACTTTCATCCCTCGTCGATGATGGACTGTCGGGCCTGTTCAAGAGATTTACTGAACTTGATAGCGAGAGCTCTACTTCAATTTCGTCCGCACATGTCGGATGGGCGAGCATGCCAAAGGCTTCTAGCATTTTGACAACATCGGGATCTGTTGATTCGAAAGAATCCAATGAAGATGTAGAATGTGTGTGTCTAACATTTGTGGAGACGTCGTGTTCTGTGATACCAAACACCTCCAGCATGTCATGATACCCATCCCTTGATCTGTTCTGTTTTTTGCCTTTGCGCCTAGTACTCGGCGCTACTTGATCAGCATTTTCACTGAAGCTGAAATGTACCTTCGGCCGCATGGGGGACTGACTAGGCTCAGATGTTGCTTCTTCTGTGACGCCTTGAGCGAATTCAATTTCATCTTCCGACGCAAAGGAGTCATTAAAATCACCAAGTTGGTCTTGGGATACGACGGAGAAATCACCTTGTTCACGATGTAATGTATTTAACTGAAGAATAGGTTTTATAAACTCGTCGTCTCTGGCTTCGGGGCTTGGAGGTCTGTTCATGATGTCGGTAGATTCATTGGTTGGTATAACCTCCATCTCAGTACAATCAGAAAGGGTGGATAACCACTCTAGACATTTTATGGTGTCTCCATCTATTTCATATACTTTTTCAGTTTCTTCATATCCCTCCGCGCTGTTATCTTCAGTTTGTTGATGTGTGTTATTCCCAACATTGACTGTAACTGCTAATTCCTCGTCTAAAGATTTGGTCGTCTTTTCGTATAAAAACTCTTGATCTAATTCTATATCACATAGAAGTTCAGAACCTATTTTCTCGTTTTCATAGTTAGTTTGAGCGTTATTGACATCAACTTCTTTAGCAAGAAAAGGAACAGCTTGAATTTGTGATAAATATTTCTGAATTGATAATTCATCGACATTTTTTGTGATGTCATTAAATTCCGGTGTTTCTAGTTCTGCTTCAAACTTTTCTGTTAGGGAATAGGCTTGCTCTTCTGTGACTGATTCATGCAGCTGCCCAGCGACTGATTGTTCTTGCTCTTCTGTAAATGATGCATCATGCTCATTTGAGATTAAATGAGTTTCTTCTCTTGTAATTGATTCAGCTTGCTCTTCTGTGACTGATTTAGCATGATCTTTTGTGACAGATTTAGCTTCTTCTTCTGTTAATGATTCTTCTTCTTCTTTTGTGACTGATTCTTCTGGTTCCTCTCTGACTAATTCTTCTTGCTCTTCTGTGAATGATTCTTCTTGCTCTTCTGTGAATGATTCTTCTTGCTCTTCTGTGAATGATTCTTCTTGCTCTTCTGTGACTGATTTTTCTAGCTCTTCTGTTACTAAATCGTCTCGCTTCTCTGTGACCGATATTTCATGCCCTTCAGTGACTGATTCTTCTTTGTCTTCAGTGACTGATTCTTCTTGCTCTTCTGTGACTGATTCATCTTTCTCTTCAGCGTCTGATTCCTCTTTGTCTTCAGCGTCTGATTCTTCTTTGTCTTCAGCGTCTGATTCTTCTTTGTCTTCAGCGTCTGATTCCTCTTTGTCTTCAGTGTCTGATTCTTCTTTGTCTTCAGCGTCTGATTCTTCTTTATCTTCAGTGACTGATTCTTCTTTGTCTTCAGTGACTAATTCTTCTTGTTCCTCTGTGACTAAATCTTCCTTCTTTTCTGATACTGATTCAGAATTATTTTCTGTGACTGAGTTAGAGATCTTCTCTGTGAATAACTCTTCTTTCTCTTCTGTGACAGATTCAGCTTCATCTTCTATTACTGAATGAGTTTGATAATCTGTAATTGATTCAGATAGCAGCTCTGTGACTGACTCTTCTTTATTTGTTGTGATTGATTCAGGTTCCCCTTCTGGGAGTAATTCATATTGGTCCTCTTTGATTGTACAATCTTGGTCTTCTGTGACAGTTTCATTTAGCTTTTCAGTTGTTGAGTAAATGTTCTTTTCTGTGACTGTTTCATCCGCTAGAACATTAGGTATGGTGTTATCTTCTTGAGTTTCAATGAATATAACATCATCCTTATTAGTCAAAAGTGGAACATGTTCAATTTGAGATACGTCTATCTGAATAGAAAGATCTTCTTCTGTTTCTAAATAAGCTTGATTGTCTTTATCCAATTGAGACATTTCTTTGGTCTCTAAATTGTACATTTCCATTGATTCACATTCAGCCACTTCATCTATTTCAAAATCGTCGTTTTCTTCTGTTTCTGATTCGACTTCATCGCCTGATTCTAAATCAGAATCTTCTCCTTTGTCAGATTCTCTTTTATTCTGTTCACCTGTTGTTATATAAATTTGTTCTAAATTTGGTTCCATTTTTTCTTGCACTGTCTGTTCATATAGTAATGAATCTCCTGATTCTTCTGTTACAATATCTTTTCTATTATTTTCATTTTGCTTTTCAATGAATATGACATCATCGTCTTTAGTCATAAGAGGAATCATTTCAACCTGAGATAAATCTATCTGAATAGGAAGGTTTTCATCAATACATTTGTTCTCATCATTAATCTCAACTTCATCGGGCTTTGCTTTAATTGATTCCACGTGAAACTTATCTGTTTTAATTAAGTCAGCGAGTTCTGGTTCTAAACTTGCTTTGACTTCACTCTGTAGTCCCGGCTTTTCTTGTGCAGAATCAGACATTTCTGTGGCTAAATCAGTTATTTCGTGTTCAGCAATTTCAATGACTTTTTCTTTGATCGATTCATCACTTTCTTTGAATGCTGATTCTGTGGATTTATTCCATGATACTTCTGGTCCTGATTCAAATTTTTCCCACTGTTGTGAATCTATTTGTTCTATTTCTGTTTCAATTTGTTCACCATCTGTTTCTAATTCAGTTGTTTCTTCTGTTTCTGACTTAGAATTATATTTTGGTTCTGATTCAGAGTTTCTGTTTCTTTCTACTGATGCATCTTGCTGTTCTGTCACTAATTCAGCTGGCCGTTCTGTGACTGATTTTTCTTGCTCTTCTGAAAGTGATTCTTCTTGCTTTTCTGTTACTGATTCTTCTTGCTCTTCTGTGGCTGATTCTTCTTGCTCTTCTGTAACTGATTCTTCTTTCTCTCTGGCGACGAATTCAGCTGGCCCTTGTGTGACTGATTCTTCTTCCTCTTCCGTGACTGATTCTTCTTCCTCTTCAGTGACTGATTCTTCTTTCTCTTCTGTGACAGATTCTTCTTTCTCTTCAGTCACTGATTCATATTTCTCTTCTGTGACTGATTCTTCTTGCTCTTCAGCATCTGATTCTTCTTTCTCTTCATTAACTGATTCTTCTTGCTCTTCAGCGTCTGATTCTTCTTTCTCTTCAGTGACTGATTCTTCTTTCTCTTCAGTGACTGATTCTTCTTGCTCTTCAGCGTCTGATTCTTCTTTCTCTTCAGTGACTGATTCTTCTTTCTCTTCTGTGACTAATTCAGCTGCCCGTTCTGTTACTGATTCATCTTTCTCTTCAGTAACTGATTCTTCTTGCTCTTCAGCGTCTGATTCTTCTATCTCTTCAGTGGCTGATTTCTCTTGCTCATCTGTGACTAATTCTTCTTGCTCTTCTGTGACTAATTCAGATTGCTGCTCTGTGGCTGATACTTCTTGCTCTTCTGTGACTGATTCTTCTTGGTTTTCTGTGACTGATTCTTCTTGCTCATCTGTGACTAATTCTTCTTGCTCTTCTGTGACTAATTCAGATTGCTGCTCTGTGGCTGATACTTCTTGCTCTTCTGTGACTGTTTCTCCTTGCTTTTCTGTGACTGATTCTTCTTGCTCATCTGTGACTAATTCAGATTGCTGCTCTGTGACTGATTCTTTGTGCTCTTCTGTGACTGAATCTTCCTGCTCTTCTGTGACTGATTCTTCTTGCTCATCTGTGACTAATTCTTCTTGCTCTTCTGTGACTAATTCAGATTGCTGCTCTGTGACTGATTCTTCTAGCTCTCCTGTGACTGATTCATGTTTATCTTTTGTGACTGCTTCAGTCGCATCTTCTGTGAATAATTCAATTTGATCATTAGTGACTGATGCATCTTGTTCTTCTATCACTGATTCAGATTGCTGCTCAGTGACTGATTTAAAATGCTGATGAGACTCTCCTACGTTTTCTGATTCAGCATTTATTTCTTTATCTGAAATATATTTTCCACCCGTTTCTGTGTCAGACTGATCTTCCTTTTGTGACCCAATGTTTTCGTTTATCTCTGATTCAGGCTTTTCACCTGTTTGTGATTCATATTGTGTCTTCACTGTTTCACATTGTTCTTCTATTGCATAATATTGTTCCTCTGTTTCCAATTCTGCATTTTCAGTCTGTTTCTCTATTTCAGAATAAACTTGTTCTGATTTTAACTCAGCGTGTAATTTAAATTCTGATTCAACTTTTCCAATTGTTTCTGCTTGATATAGATCATCTATCTGTGAATCAGCTTGTTCATCAATATTTGGTTCATTTTTTTCTTGTTTGTAATTAGTCTGATCTTCTGTAGATGATTTTCCTATTTCTTCTATTTGAACATCTTTCTCCTCATTGTCATCATGAGATTCAATAAATATAACATCATCATGTTGACTCATAAGTGGGAAATTTTCAACTTGAGACACATCAATCTGAATGGCAAGATCTTCCTCTATAACATTTGTATTCTCAATTTCCAGTTTCTCGAGTCCTGTTCCATACTCCACTTCTTTTAGTGATTCAAATTTTTCATTGTCTGATTTAGTTTCTATTTCTGTCACTGATTTCAAATCTTCAGCTTTAACGAATTCACTGATTTCAGAGTCTGATTCAGCAGTGTCGTCCTTCTTCAATTTAGTCTTTTCTTGTAGCAAATTGTTTTCGTCATCGATTTCGTAATCATTGGAATAAAAATCAGTTTTTGCAATAGTTTCACCGTCTGCTTCTCCTTCGCCATCTTCTAGATCATCCACATAACTCAGTAATTCTGATGAAACGTCTGATAGCTGTGATTCATCGTTTGTGTCGGATTCCAATTCTAAAGGCTCATCAACTGTTTCATTCTCAGTGGTGATAGCACTTGCACGGTCTAATTTTTCTGAAACATTTCTCATCCAATGTGGCAAAAATATGTCCTCGGGATGGGCGAAAGTGTTCCTTTCTGTGGCTTGGTTTCTCTGATCAAGTGAGACATCATCATCGGTTTTAAAATGTATATTAGATGCAGATTGCTCAGGGAAATTTTGAGACAAGTTATCTGAGGTTGATTCAGAGACAGGCTTTGGAGAGAAAGAGTCGTTAGTAATCTTCAGACTTTTAGGGACAATATCTGTAGAAATAATTTCGGCATCTTGAGCGCTTTCTTGATTGAGGAATATTGATTCGCTAAGGAGGAATACATCTTTTGATAGGCCACAAAGTTCTTGTTTGCAGACAGGTTCTTCACCTTCGATATCATTACAGCTGATGCCATCGTTGTCGTCCTCACTCTGTTCACCTTTTTCTAACTCATTAATTTTATCAATTCTTTGGGATGTGTCGGTGTCTCGTGAATCATCCAGTGCTGCAACTTGAAATGATGCTTCAGAAACTTTTGATCCAAATGTTTGGCAAAGATCTGTAGATAATTCTTTAGATATTTCTTTTTCCAAATACTCATTCTCTGCTTCTCCTTCATCATCTTCATCATCTCCATCATCATCATCCTCGTCATCGCCAACATCGTCATCACTATCAGTGTTTTCTGATTCTTCACTCTTTTCTTGATCTCTGTCAACATCCATGTCATTCCTTTGTTGCTCTGAACTGGAAACTTGAAGTGATGTTTCACTTTCAGAGGCTTGACCTATCAGCTCCAAGGACGAAGATGTTTCTTGACTTTGGAAATTTAAGAGTAACTTCAAATCTAAGTTTTCGTCAATGTTTCCTTCTTGCTGAAACACCAGATTTTCCTTGAAATTTTCTTCTTCTTCTTCCTCGTAATCTATACAATATTCTTCCTCTCGCAGTTCATCTACATCTTTGTCCTCTTCAAACTCCTCGAACTCATCACCTCCTTCATCGATAAGAACTTTTACATTTTGTGTATCAATGGCTTTAACTTCTTCATGAGTTCCAAGTGTTTCAGAAATTCTATTTTTAGATTCGTTGAGATCGTCAGCTTCTAAACTATCTATATTTTCAGAGGTTTGGTGTGGTTCAATTTCAGCTTCCTGAGTAAGAATGCTAGTATTTTCTCCATTGTCATTTTGACGTGATGTAGGGCTAGTGTCCTTTTCAGAAAAACCATCTGTTTCTTCTTCTTTATTCTCTTGACTGTAATGGTCGTCATTATCTTCTTCATTGATGTGTCCAGACTCTTCTGTTTGTCCATCATCATTGATGTGTCCAGGCTCTTCTGTTTGTCCATCATCATTGATGTGTCCAGGCTCTTCTCTTTGTCCATCATCACTTTCTGCATCATCTGTGTTTTCCCCATAGTCGTCATCGTCATCTTCATTGTCTTTTGTTGCATCCTTATCCTCATCTTCGTTATAATCTTCATCCTCATCGTCGTCATCTTCATCTTCCTTCTCATCATCTGTATCATCCTCATCTACATGTTCATCTTCATCGGTCTCGCTTAGTTCCTTGTTTTCTTGTTCTTCTTTCTCTGCCATACCTTGAGCTGATACAGAATGTCCTTCGTCTTGTTTTTCTCCAAAACGTGATGAAAATTCTTGCTCGTCTGATAGTAAATTGATACCAGTTGAGTTTTGAACTGGTGTAAGCACCTGTAATGTTTTTAAATGACTTTGTTCATTAGATTTAATGATATCTTTGACGCACGCTTCATGCCAGTGTTCATCTGGGCGTTCTTGAGATGGTGTTACCGAGAAATTTTCGGATGTTATTTCACATTCATCTACTTTATCGTCACTTTGCATCAACTTGCGATGATGAATGAGTACAATGCCCCCATTTTCATCTTCTTCCTCAAAATCTGATTGCTCATCAGTTTCAGCATCTTCTTGGTCTTTGTGAAGTGCTAGTGATTTATCCAGTTCAATTTGAGCCTCATTTTGTATTTGCCCAGTTTCAGGACTTTGCCACGATTGTGAAGCTTTCTCCGATTTCAGATGTGAAAGAGATTGCTCAGAAGTGACTAATGAATCACCATAGAAAAGATCAGGCTCCATGGGCTGCAATGGTATGCATTCGACCTGACTCTCATCTATTTGTAAAATTATGTCTTCGTCCTCCAAAATGGGGGAACTTTCTTTTTCACTTTCATGCCTTTCTTCCGTGGTCTCATCAGATTTTCCCATCTGTTGCTCTTTCTCACTGAATGCTAGGTTTTCTTCATTCTTTTCAAAACTGCCAATCTCATCAACATGTTTTAATATCTCTGGAGTTTCTATATTATTCTCCTTGTCTATATGTTGACGTTCTTCAGATTCAATATCAGTACCTGGTTTATTTTCTAGACAACCTGTGTTTTGATCCATGTTGATAACAATGTCATCTTGAGGCAGCAAAGAAAATGCTTCGACTTGGTTTTGATCAATCTCAACAAGAGCATCTTCTTCATCTTGCCATTTTTGAGCAAGTTCACTGATTTGTCGCTCTGACACAATGTTTTCCTCCATATTATCAGAAGTGACTGCATCGTCATTATCGCATTTAACTACACCATCGCTTTCTAAATACTCACTTACGCTTTCGTTACTTGCCAAATCCACTCTTTTCACAACCTTTTGTTCTTGTTCATCAGCAATGTGTTTTATAAAAGTAAAGTCTTCATCTAAATCAGTTATTAGCACACCTCTGCTACAGGCTGAAAATTCGGCTTGTTCAAATGAATCTGTGGGGTCAACATATATCAAATCAGAGTCTGCAATGAGAGGTGTTGTTTGTACTTGGCTCTCGTCTATTTCAAGAACTAAATCCTCTTCTTCTGTTAACCACCTCTTTTGTTGAATCGTGGATAGTTCAGTATCATCTTCTCTCTCAATTTCTTCACTGACGGTGTCGTCTTTAGATTGGCCTTCACTCTCCTTTTTCTCACAAATTTCTTGAATCAGTTGTCGATGCTTATTGTCTAGGTCTGCAGTTTCATACCCTTCCATTTTACTATTCTCCTTTTCTTCTTCTTTCTCACCGCTAGCATGTGTGTTAAAATCTTTGTCATCCTCATCACTACTTTGATGCGTTGAATGAAACTCCAGTTGATGCTGTTCGATTTCAAGGGATAAAACATCTTGACAAATCTGGCGATGCTGCTCTTCGTTCATGGACTCTTCATCTGTTACACTGTCTTCCGTCTCATCGTCTGTTTCTTGGTAATCTTCGGCATTGTTTTTTAGATCCTCTTCAACATCAAATTGTTGCATGGTTGACTGTTGCTGGTCAAAAGTGCCCTGTGGTGTTTCACATCTCTCTTGCAAAAAGCTATCAGCATGAGAACCGTCTTCGTCATAAGTAGCATCTAATTCATTGTCTGCTGTCAGACTTGCTCCTTCACCAGCTTTAAATTGTTCTCCCAGTTCTTCAAAAGCAATATTTTTTTCCTGCAGATCAGTAGACGATTGTTCAAAGAAAATTTCTGACTGATCAATCAAAGATGCAATATTTAGAGCAACAATTTTTTCCTTAAAGCTTTCCTCTAATGATGACCTGGCGAGCTCACTTTTACGTTTAACACCAGAGTTGAGGTTTTCCCACTCATTACCAAAGTCTATATCATTGTCATCCAAAAAGCTCTTCTTAAAGTAAGGAACTTTCTGAGTTTCTCCCTGTTTCACTGAAATCTTTCCAAGTAAAATTGGTTTAATCCACTCGTCTTCAAATGCTTCTGGGCTCGAGGGCCTGCACATCAGATTTTCGGAATCAGGGTTCCGCGTTTCTGCCTCAACATCTTCAGAAGCTGTCAAATGTAAATCATATGTTATTAGAGCGTTAACCCCTTTGACTTCACTGTCATTGTCTTCGACAGACATAGAGAAAGAATCATCATTTGATGAAATAGTTTCAACAATTGTTTGGTCCTTTTTGTATGAGCTAAAATCATATATGTCTTTTTCCTCTTCCTTCTGAATACTTTCACTTGTCTTATTTGCTTCTCTTTGTTCTTTCAATATTTCACTTTCATTTTCTGATTTAAGGTCCCTGATTCCTCCAACTTCATTAACGCTTTCGAAGACAGAATTTACGAGCTGAAGAATTACGCTTGCTTCTTCTTTAGACACAACAATTTGGAACTCTTCACCAAATTCAATGTCATTCTCATGATGGAAGCTGTCTTTGAAACTTTTGTTTTGTTCAGCAAATTCATTTTCGTTATTTTGTTTAAGTGGTAAAATCTCTCCCAAAGTAGATTTAATCACGTCATCATCGCGAGCTTCAGGGCTTGGAGGTCGGTTCATGACATCATGAGCATCAGTACTATGAATGATTGTTTCTATGTCATCTGAAGCTGTTACGTGCCATTCTTGAACATCAACAATGTGTTCAAAGTCAATATTGGACAAATAATCTAAACCTCCCTTGTCACATACTTCTTCTCCGTAAAAAGTTGAATTTTCTTTTTCTTCATGTTTTTGAACGCATTGTTCACCAGTAATAACAACTAATTCACGCTCCTTATACACGTCGTCCTCATGTGTCAGGGATTCGAACCAACTCAAAATTAAGGCAGCCTCGGAAGTTGTGAGGTTTTCTTCATTCCTTTCACATCCTAGTTCTACTTCATTTGCCTCACAAAATGACTCTTCAAATTTCAAACTTGGAGCTGGAATATCTTTTTGTGAATCAGTAGTAACATTAGCATTAGATTGAAGCATAGGTTTAATTAATTCATCGTCAAATGCTTCTGGGCTTGTTGGTCTGACCAGCAAGTTGATTTCATCGGCATCATAGATCTGAGATTCAATGACATCGGATTCGGTGGCATGTCCATCAGGAATGTATGTATCTGGGAGATCTTCTTTTGCCTCCGAGATGAACTCATCATCTGCGTGTGATATCTCTTCAGATGTTTGTAGTTCTTCAGAACTTTGTAGATCTTCAGAAATTGAATGGCCTTCTTCAGCAACAATTGCTTCTTCTTTGGAGATAACCTCTTCGATGATGCCTTCGTTCTGGTGAGACAGAGTATCCGATTGAGTCAATTCTGTTTTCTCTTGAAGTTCTTCAGTTCCGAATTCAATGTCATTATCTTCACTAAAACTGTCTTCGAATTTCTGTTGTTCCAAATGAGAACTTCCTTCAGATTCTTTTTGTAATACAGTATTGTTTAAAAGAATGGGTTTAATGAATTCATCGTCAAAGGCTTCTGGGCTTGTTGGTCTGACCAGCAAGTTGATTTTATCGGCATCATAGATCTGAGATTCAATGACATCAGATTCGGTGGTCTGTCCATCAGGAATGTATGTATCTGGGAGATCTTCTTTTGCCTCCGAGAAGAACTCATCATCTGCGTGTGATATCCCTTCAGATGTTTGTAGTTCTTCAGAACTTTGTAGATCTTCAGAAATTGAATGGCCTTCTTCAGCAACAATTGCTTCTTCTTTGGAGATAACCTTTTCGATGATGCCTTGGTTCTGGTGAGACAGAGTATCCGATTGAGTCGTTTCTGTTTTCTCTTGAAGTTCTTTAGTTCCGATTTCAATGTCATTATCTTCACTAAAACTGTCTTCGAATTTCTGTAGTTCTAAATCTGCATTTTCTTCAGATTCTTTTTGTAATACAGTATTGTTTAAAAGAATGGGTTTAATGAATTCATCGTCAAAGGCTTCTGGGCTTGTTGGTCTGACCAGCAAGTTGATTTCATCGGCATCATAGATCTGAGATTCAATGACATCAAATTCGGTGGTCTGTCCATCAGAAATGTATGTATCTGGTAGATCTTCTTTTGCCTCCAAGAAGGACTCATCATCTGCGTGTAATATCTCTTCAGAAGTATCTAGTTCTTCAGAAATTGAATGGTCTTCTTCAACAATTTCTTCTTCTTTGGAGATAACCTCTTCGGTGATGCCTTCGTTCTGGTGAGACAGAGTATCCAATAGAGTCAATTCTGTTTTCTCTTGAAGTTCTTCTGTTCCGATTTCAATGTCATTATCTTCACTAAAACTGTCTTCGAATTTCTGTTGTTCCAAATCTGCATTTTCTTTAGATTCTTTTTGTAATACAGTATTGTTTAAAAGAATGGGTTTAATGAATTCATCGTCAAAGGCTTCTGGGCTTGTTGGTCTGACCAGCAAGTTAATTTCATCGGCATCATAGATCTGAGATTCAATGACATCAGATTCGGTGGTCTGTCCATCAGGAATGTATGTATCTGGTAGATCTTCTTTTGCCTCCGAGAAGGACTCATCATCTGCATGTGATATCCCTTCAGATGTTTGTAGTTCTTCAAGACTTTGTAGATCTTCAGAAATTGAATGGCCTTCTTCAGCAACAAATGCTTCTTCTTTGGAGATAACCTCCTCGGTGATGCCTTCGTTCTGGTGAGACAGAGTATCCAATTGAGTCAATTCTGTTTTCTCTTGAAGTTCTTCAGTTCCGATTTCAATGTCATTATCTTCACTAAAACTGTCTTCGAATTTCTGTTGTTCCAAATGAGCACTTCCTTCAGATTCTTTTTGTAATACAGTATTGTTTAAAAGAATGGGTTTAATGAATCCATCGTCAAATGCTTCTGGACTTGTTGGTCTGACCAGCAAGTTGATTTCATCGGCATCATGCATCTGAGATTCAATGACATCAGATTCGGTGGTCTGTCCATCAGGAATGTATGTATCTGGTAGATCTTCTTTTGCCTCCGAGAAGGACTCATCATCTGCGTGTGATATCCCTTCAGATGTTTGTAGTTCTTCAGAACTTTGTAGATCTTCAGAAATTGAATGGCCTTCTTCAGCAACAAATGCTTCTTCTTTGGAGATAACCTCTTCGGTGATGCCTTCGTTCTGGTGAGACAGAGTATCCAATTGAGTCAATTCTGTTTTCTCTTGAAGTTCTTCAGTTCCGATTTTAATGTCATTAACTTCACTAAAACTGTCTTCGAATTTCTGTTGTTCAAAATCTGCATTTTCTTCAGATTCTTTTTGTAATACAGTATTGTTTAAAAGAATGGGTTTAATGAATTCATCGTCAAAGGCTTCTGGACTTGTTGGTCTGACCAGCAAGTTGATTTCATCGGCATCATACATCTGATATTCAATGACATCAGATTCGGTGGTCTGTCCATCAGGAATGTATGTATCTGGTAGATCTTCTTTTGCCTCCGAGAAGGACTCATCATCTGCGTGTAATATCTCTTCAGAAGTATCTAGTTCTTCAGAAATTGAATGGTCTTCTTCAACAAAAATTTCTTCTTCTTTGGAGATAACCTCTTCGGTGATGCCTTCGTTCTGGTGAGACAGAGTATCAAATTGAGTCAATTCTGTTTTCTCTTGAAGTTCTTCTGTTCCGATTTCAATGTCATTATCTTCACTAAAACTGTCTTCGAATTTCTGTTGTTCCAAATCTGCATTTTCTTTAGATTCTTTTTGTAATACAGTATTGTTTAAAATAATGGGTTTAATGAATTCATCGTCAAAGACTTCTGGGCTTGTTGGTCTGACCAGCAAGTTGATTTCATCGGCATCATAGATCTGAGATTCAATGACATCAGATTCGGTTGTCTGTCCATCAGAAATGTATATATCTGGTAGATCTTCTTTTGCCTCCGAGAAGGACTCATCATCTGCGTGTGATATCTCTTCAGATGTGTGTAGTTCTTCCGAACTTTTTAGTTCTTCAGAAATTGAATGGTCTTCTTCAACAACAATTTCTTCTTCTTTGGAGATAACCTCTTCGGTGATGCCTTCGTTCTGGTAAGACAGAGTATCCGATTGAGTCAATTCTGTTTTCTCTTGAAGTTCTTCAGTTCCGATTTCAATGTCATTATCTTCACTAAAACTGTCTTCGAATATCTGTTGTTCCAAATCTGCATTTTCTTCAGATTCTTTTTGTAATACAGTATTGTTTAAAAGAATAGGTTTAATGAATTCATCGTCAAAGGCTTCTGGGCTTGTTGGTCTGACCAGCAAGTTGATTTCATCGGCATCATACATCTGAGATTCAATGACATCAGATTCGGTGGTCTGTCCATCAGGAATGTATGTATCTGGTAGATCTTCTTTTGCCTCCGAGAAGGACTCATCATATGCGTGTAATATCTCTTCAGAAGTATCTAGTTCTTCAGAAATTGAATGGTCTTCTTCAACAACAATTTCTTCTTCTTTGGAGATAACCTCTTCGGTGATGCCTTCGTTCTGGTGAGACAGAGTATCAAATTGAGTCAATTCTGTTTTCTCTTGAAGTTCTTCTGTTCCGATTTCAATGTCATTATCTTCACTAAAACTGTCTTCGAATTTCTGTTGTTCCAAATCTTTATTTTCTTCAGATTCTTTTTGTAATACAGTATTGTTTATAAGAATGGGTTTAATGAATTCATCGTCAAAGGCTTCTGGAGTTGTTGGTCTGACCAGCAAGTTGATTTCATCGGCATCATACATCTGAGATTCAATGACATCAGATTCGGTGGTCTGTCCATCAGGAATGTATGTATCTGGTAGATCTTCTTTTGCATCCGAGAAGGACTCATCATGTGCGTGTGATATCTCTTCAGAAGTTTGTATTTCTTCAGAAGTTTGTATTTCTTCAGAAGTTTCTAGTTCTTCAGAATTTGAATTTTCTTCTTCAGAATTTGAATTTTCTTCTTCAATGCTAATTTCGCCTTCTTTTGAAATAACCTCTTTGATTATATCTTTGTTATGATGAGTTAGTTTATCCGATGTTGTCAATTCAGTTTGTTCTTGGACTTCCTTTATTCGTAACGTATCTGCTTGTGATATGTTTTCTTCCACTATGTACTTTTCTTTTTCATTCTCACAAGTGTATGTCTCGTCATCATCTGCGTTATTATTTTCATAAAAATTATCTTCAAACTCGTCGTTCATATGCATTTTCTCTTCTTTGTCAAACAGTTCTTTTTGGTCTATAGTGTCTTTTTCGTCATTTTCAGTTTTGAAAATAACATTTTCTCTCTTTCCATAATTTTCATGACAATCACTTTCTTTGGAGGAATTATCTATCTCATTGATAAAGCTCTGTGGATTTAGTTCAATTTTTCCCAAGACACTATTCAGGTCGCTGAGTATATCCAAGACGACTGAATTTGCAAAATCTTCAATTACGTCTTTAGACTCACCAATATCATTTTGAATGTCTTTATTATCTTTATCACAAGACTTATCATCATCTTCATGGTCCAACTGAGCAAAGCAGATATTTATGTTGTCGTTAGCAGTCTTCAATTGGTCTGCTTCATATGTTATTATCAATTCTTCATCGTCATTTAACTCTGTTTCGTACAAATCCTTACATAATTGTTCTTTTTGGGGATATGATTTTTTGTAAGGGGACTGTTTTTCGATGATGTCAATCATCCATTCATCAGGGAATGCGTCATTTTCTTGCAAGCTGGAGGCATATCTATCAGAATAATCTGTATGTTTTCTCTGAATGAGAAGCTGTCTGTTCTCATTCATTTCAAATGTGATTTCACCCAGTGAAGCTTCTCTTATTTCTTGGGTAAGGGCTAAATCGTGTTCAATGTATAAAGATTTCTTTTGTAAGTACTCCTCATCCTTAGCTGCCTGGTCATCATTTTCTTTCCATGTCTTTTGAGAACGTTTTCTAAAGGGTGACTCTTTTTCAATTATTGGAAGCATCCACTCATCGGGGAAAGCATCACTTTCTTGTAAACTGATGGAATCATAGTGAATTAGCATAGGGCCTGTTTTTGGACTATCAGGGATCGCACACCAATTGTCATCTTTGGCAATCTCGGTTGTTTCTTTGATAATTTCTGAATAATCCCTCTCATGAGCGATGTCTTCATTGAAATCTTCTTTCTTATCATGTAAATTTTCTTCCAAGGAACTATGTGTTTCAACTGTTGAAGCATCATTCAAATAATGGAGACTCGTGTCATTTTTGGGGTATTGGATCTCTTCAAGGTTTATGCTATTCACGCCTTCGTCATTCTGAAAACAGGAATAGATTCATTTCATAAAAACAGGCATAGATTCAATTTGAGAAAAACAGCAATAGATTCAGTTTCAGAAAAACAACAATAAATTCAGTTTGAGAAAAACAGGAATAGATTCAGTTTCGGGAAAACAGGAATAGATTCAGTTTGAGAAAAACAGGAATAGATTCAGTTTGAGAAAAAGAGGAATAGATTCAGTTTGAGAAAAACAGGAATAGATTCAGTTTGAGAAAACAGGAATAGATTCAGTTTGAGAAAAACAGGAATAGATTCAGTTTGCGAAATATCAATTTCTATGAGTAAACTTTTATTAAATCATAAATCTACATTTTCTAGGTTTACTTTTAGGGATAAATCATCATCACTGTCACTTTTTGTTATATCTTCTGTGTATAAATAACACGCTCACTAAGGAAGTTGAGTTTTCTTTAAGTTTCTAAATATTTGTTTGGTTTTTTTAAAATAATTTTTTCAATGAATTTCGACTGAAGGATATAACCGTTGGTTTTGAGAAATGCATCAATTTTTTTTTGGACTGTGTAGACTTCACTAGAGTATTTTTCGTTACCATAATTATTCACAAATAATTCCTCCCCGTCTGTTATATTCCTTTTCACTGATATTTGTTCATTATTTAACACTTATTCATCATTCATTGCATTCATTGTATTAATTTCTAGCTACTCAGTTTTTCCATCAGCCTTTTCACTTCTCGCATTATTTTCTCCGGAAATTAATTCTCGTGTTCTAAAAGTTCATCTTTCTCCACACGGCGTGTATCTATTGCAAGTGATGGTTTTTCTAGCTTTTCATTCCCTTCATTTGATTTTTGTTTGAATTTAACAATAACTTATTGTATAACTGAATTTGCCAATATTCCTCAACAAAAAGACTTTTTCTCTATCATTTTCTTATAGTTGTTTACGTACAACACTAACACTTTTTTTTTTAACTTCGGATTGTTTCTTCTACAAGGTAAATGCAAACAACATTTAATAAGGTCATCAAATTGTACTATAAATCTAGTTCACTAAGAGAAAAATGTTTACTTACCTCATTAGTTTTTTCCACTTGTTTCTCTGCCCAATGCTTTGCTTGTATTTCATCAATACCATCGTATCTGTCTTCTTCTTCACTGAATTCATCAAATTCTTGTGTTTCTTTTTCTATTGCTTCTTCTACAATTTCTTCTTTCTTTGCTTCTTGTGCACTATTGTCTTCCATTTCTTCCTTGTCTTCTGCTAATTCTTCATGAAAGATTTCATCTATTTCTTCTTCAAAAATTTCTTTTTGTTCGTGATTAGTTTGATCTGTCACTTCGATTAAATGGGTTGAGAATTGATCGCCTTTACCATCGGTTAAGACAGACTCAGACATTTCAGACTGTGAAATGTCATCGGACAGATCTTCATTGTCAGAGTATCCCTGCTGGTCTGTAGCATCTTCGGCTTGTGAAGAGCTTTGAAAGTATGCCCCAGAATCGGTAGTCAAAGTATCCAAGGTGATTGACTTTTCGATGTCTTGTAGTTGTTTTTGGTCAGTTAGCTCTTGCTCAGGACTTAATATTCCTTCAAATGATCTTTGCTGTTTGCATGTATCCACATTAATGAACCTAAAATTATCTGCCCTTTGATCATTACCCAATTGTTCTGCTGTTGAATTTGTAGACACTGATATGCCTCCTGTCATATCTGCATTTTCGTGTTTATTATTTTCTTCCAATTCAAGATCATCCAAACTGTCCGTAGATTGATCAGCTTGATTTACAACAGGCAACTGTTCATCGTCTTGTTTTATGTCTTCACTTTCAGCTGCTATCATTTCCAGTAGTTGGTTAATATCAGTTATTTCAATTTCCAAGCCAGGCGCAATGTTTTGTTCATATTCTCGATGAATTTTTTCGCCTTTCCTCAACTCTGATTGATTGATCAAGTCTTCGGCTTCAGAAACCTGTTCATTTTTAGTCGACTGCTCAGCTTCATGAACCTGATCAGTTTCAGTCAATTGGTCCATATTTCTAACCTCCTCAGCTTCACTGAGCATCTCAAATTCAGTCACATGTTCAAATTCAGACACCTGTTTATTTTCAGAAACCTCTTCAGCTTCACTCTTCTCTTCAGTTTCAGTCAATTGGTCAGCTCTAGATGCTTGATCGGCATGAATCCCCATTTCAGCTTCTCTCCACCTCTTAGCTTCAAATACCTTCTCAGATTTAATGACATTTTCAGTTTCATTTAACTGTTCAACTTCAGTAATGAGTTCAGCCTCAGTCACCTGCTGCTTTTCAGTCACCTGTTCAGTTTCAGTCAAGGGCTCTCTTTCAGTCACTTGTTCAGTTTCAGTCAAGGGCTCCTTTTCACTCACCTGTTCAGTTTCAGTCAACTTTTCATTTCCGGACACTTGGTCAGCTTCAATCAAAATTTCAGCTTCAGTCCATCCTTCAGCTTCAAATACCTGTTCAGCTTCTATGGCGGTTTCAGCTTCAAGCACCTGCTTTGTTTCGGTCACCTGTTCAGTTTCCGTTACCTGTTCAGTTTCAGTCACCTGTTCAGTTTCAGTCACCTGTTCAGTTTCAGTCACCTGTTCAGTTTCAGTCACCTGTTCAGTTTCAGACACCTGTTCAGTTTCAGGCACCTGTTCAGTTTCAGTCACCTGTTCAGTTTCAGTCACCTGTTCAGTTTTAGACACCTGTTCAGTTTCCGACACCTGTTCAGTTTCAGTCACCTGTTCAGTTTCAGACACCTGTTCAGTTTCAGTCACCTGTTCAGTTTCAGTCACATGTTCAGTTTCAGACACCTGTTCAGTTTCAGTCACCTGTTCAGTTTCAGACATCTGTTTAGTTTCCGACACCTGTTCAGTTTCATTCACCTGTTCAGTTTCATTCACCTGTTCAGTTTCAGACACCTGTTCAGTTTCAGTCACGTGTTCAGTTTCAGTCACCTGCTCAGTTTCAGACCCCTGTTCAGTTTCGGTCACCTGTTCAGTTTCAGTCACCTGTTCTGTTTCAGTCACCTGTTCAGCTTCGGTCACGTGTTCAGGTTCAGTAATTAATTCAGCTTCAGTAACTTGTTCAGCTTCAGTAACTTGTCCAGCTTTAGTAAATTGTTCAGCTTCAGTAAATTCTTCAGCTTCAGTAGTTAGTTCAGCTTCAGTAAATTCTTCAGCTTCTTTATCTTTTTCAGTTTCAGTAATTAAATCAGCTTCATTAACTTTTTCAGCTTCAGTAGTTAGTTCAGCTTCAGTACCTTGTTCAACTTCACTAACTTGTTCAGCTTCAGTAATCTGTTCAGTTTCAGTAACTTGTTCAGTTTCAGTCACCTGTTCAGTTTCAGTCACTTGTTCAGTTTCAGTTAACTGTTTAGGTTCAGTCACCTGTTCAGTGTCAGTCAACTGTTCAGCTTCAGTCCCCTGTTCAATTTCAGTCACCTGTTCAGTTTCAGTTAACTGTTCAGCTTCAGTCACCTGGTCAGTTTCAGTAATTAATTCAGGTTCAGTAATTTCCTCAGCTTCAGTAACTTGTTCAGCTTCAGTAATTTTTTCAGCTTCAGTAACTTGTTCATCTTCAGTAACTTGTTCAACTTCAGTAACTTGTTCATCTTCAGTAACTTGTTCAGATTCAGTAACGTCTTCTGATTCAGTAAATTCTAGAGCTTCTTTGTCTTTTTCAATTTGAGTAATTAAATCAGTTTCAGTAAATTGTTCAGCTTCAGTAACATGTTCAGCTTCATTAACTTGTTCATCTTCAGTAACTTGTTCATCTTCAGTAACTTGTTCAACGTCAGTAAATTGTTCAGCTTCACTAGTTAGTTCAGCTTCAGTAACTTGTTCATCTTCAGTAACTTGTTCATCTTCAGTAACTTGTTCAGCTTCACTAGTTAGTTCAGATTCAGTAACTTGTTCATCTTCATTAACTTTTTCAGCTTCAGTAACTTGTTCAGCTTCAGTAACTTGTTCAGCTTCAGGAACTTGTTCAGGTTCAGTATTTTGTTCAGCTTCAGTAACTTGTTCATTATCACAAGTTAATTCAGATTCAGTAACTTGTTCATCTTCAGTACCTTGTTCAACTTCCGTAACTTTTTCAGCTTTAGTAACTTGTTCAGCTTCAGTAACTTGTTCAACGTCAGTAAATTGTTCATCTTCAGTAACTTGTTCATCTTCAGTAACTTGTTCATCTTCAGTAACTTGTTCATCTTCAGTAACTTGTTCAACGTCAGTAAATTGTTCAGCTTCACTAGTTAGTTCAGCTTCAGTAACTTGTTCATCTTCAGTAACTTGTTCATCTTCAGTAACTTGTTCAGCTTCACTAGTTAGTTCAGATTCAGTAACTTGTTCGTCTTCATTAACTTTTTCAGCTTCAGTAACTTGTTCAGCTTCAGTAACTTGTTCAACTTCAGTAACTTGTTCAGCTTCACTAGTTAGTTCAGATTCAGTAACTTGTTCATCTTCAGTAAGTTGTTCAACTTCAGTAACTTTTTCAGCTTCAGTAACTTGTTCAGCTTCTTTAACTTGTTCAACTTCAGTAACTTGTTCAGCTTCACTAGTTAGTTCAGATTCAGTAACTTGTTTATTTTTAGTACATTGTTCAACTTCAGTAAATTTTTCAGCTTCAGTAGCATGTTCATCTTCAGTAACTTGTTCATCTTCAGTAACTTCTTCATCTTCAGTAACTTGTTCAAATTCAGTAACGTCTTCTGATTCAGTAAATTCTACAGCATCTTTGTCTTGTTTAGTTTCAGTAATTAAATCAGTTTCAGTAAATTGTTCAGCTTCAGTAACATGTTCAGCTTCAGTAACTTGTTCAACTTCAGTTATTTGTTCAGCTTCAGTAACTTGTTCAGCTTCATTAATTTGTTCATCTTCAGTAACTTGTTCATCTTCAGTAACTTGTTCAACGTCAGTAAATTGTTCAGCTTCACTAGTTAGTTCAGCTTCAGTAACTTGTTCATCTTCAGTAACTTGTTCATCTTCAGTAACTTGTTCAGTTTCACTAGTTAGTTCAGATTCAGTAACTTGTTCGTCTTCATTAACTTTTTCAGCTTCAGTAACTTGTTCAGCTTCAGTAACTTGTTCAACTTCAGTAACTTGTTCAGCTTCACTAGTTAGTTCACATTCAGTAACTTGTTCATCTTCAGTAAGTTGTTCAACTTCAGTAACTTTTTCAGCTTCAGTAACTTGTTCAGCTTCTGTAACTTGTTCAACTTCAGTAACTTGTTCAGCTTCACTAGTTAGTTCAGATTCAGTAACTTGTTCATTTTCAGTACCTTGTTCAACTTCAGTAAATTTTTCAGCTTCAGTAACATGTTCATCTTCATTAACTTGTTCATCTTCAGTAACTTCTTCATCTTCAGTAACTTGTTCAAATTCAGTAACGTCTTCTGATTCAGTAAATTCTACAGCATCTTTGTCTTGTTCAGTTTCAGTAATTAAATCAGTTTCAGTAAATTGTTCAGCTTCAGTAACATGTTCAGCTTCAGTAACTTGTTCAGCTTCAGTAACTTGTTCAACTTCAGTAACTTGTTCAGCTTCACTAGTTTGTTCAGATTCAGTAACTTGTTCATCTTCAGTAACTTGTTCAACTTCAATAACTTTTTCAGCTTCAGTAACTTTTTCAGCTTCAGTAACTTGTTCAGCTTCAGTATTTTGTTCAGCTTCAGTAACTTGTTCAGCTTCACTAGTTTGTTCAGATTCAGTAACTTGTTCATTTTCAGTACCTTGTTCAACTTCAGTAACTTGTTCAGCTTCAGTAACTTGTTCAGCTTCAGTATTTTGTTCAGCTTCAGTAACTTGTTCATATTCACAAGTTAATTCAGATTCAGTAATTTGTTCATCTTCAGTACCTTGTTCAACTTCAGTAATTTGTTCAGTTTCACTAGTTAAGTCAGATTCAGTAACTTGTTCATCTTCAGTACCTTGTTCAACTTCAGTAACTTGTTCAGCTTCAGTAACTTGTTCCGTTTCAGTATTTTGTTCAGCTTCGGTAACTTGTTCATATTCACAAGTTAAGTCAGATTCCGTAACTTGTTCATTTTCAGTACCTTGTTCAACTTCAGTAACTTGTTCAGCTTCAGTAACTTGTTCAATGTCAGTAAATTGTTCATTTTCAGTAACTTGTTCATTTTCAGTAACTTGTTCATCTTCAGTAACTTGTTCAGCTTCACTAGTTAGTTCAGATTCAGTAACTTGTTCAGCTTCAGTATTTTGTTCAACTTCAGTAACTTGTTCAGCTTCACTAGCTAGTTCAGATTCAGTAACTTGTTCATCTTTAGTAAGTTGTTCAACTTCAGTAACTTTTTCAGCTTCAGTAACTTGTTCAGCTTCAGTAACATGTTCAACTTCAGTAACTTGTTCAGCTTCACTAGTTAGTTCAAATTCAGTAACTTGTTCATCTTCTGTAACTTGTTCAACTTCAATAACTTTTTCAGCTTCAGTAACTTTTTCAGCTTCAGTAACTTGTTCAGCTTCAGTATTTTGTTCAGCTTCAGTAACTTGTTCAGCTTCACTAGTTTGTTCAGATTCAGTAACTTGTTCATTTTCATTACCTTGTTCCCTTTCAGTAACTTTTTCAGCTTCAGTAACTTGTTCAACTTCAGTAACTTTTTCAGCTTCAGTAACTTGTTCAGCTTCAGTATTTTGTTCAGCTTCAGTAACTTGTTCAGCTTCACTAGTTTGTTCAGATTCAGTAACTTGTTCAGCTTCAGTTCCTTGTTCAACATCTGAAAATATTTCAGCATCAGTGAGAGTTTCAGTTCCAGTTTTGTGTTCAAGTACAGTAACTTGTTCAGCTTCATTAACTTTTTCAACATCTGAAAATGTTTCAGTGTCAGTGACTGTTTCAGTTCCAGTACAGTTTGCTTTAGATACTGATTCAGAAAGAGAGAAAACGTTGTCTTCTTGTTCAGTTAATTTTGAATCTTCAGCTGAATGAGTTAGGAATGTTACCATCTCGAGGGCATGCACTTTGTTTTGATGTTCTTGGGTTTCTAGATGTTCAAAGTTTACAAGATCCCGGGAACTGGAGTTAATATCCCATTCACAATCACCTTGGCCTTTCAGAACGGGCGACAATTCATCAGATTGAACTGAAGTTGTATGGGGATATTGTTGTTCATTTGCGTGTGAATACGTTGTGGAAAATATGTGGGCAAATTCAGGATGGTACTGTATTGAAGTTGTGTCAATCGTTGCCACTAAAACTGGTGGTATGAACCTAGTGATCGCCTCCGTGAAAACATTGTGCGTGATCTTCTTAATCTTTGCCAGCAAGGCAATCTTTTTGGTGAAAATCGCCGGCCTCTCTTCGGCGTCTAGATACGGTGACACGCGTGTCAAATCCGTTGTGTAGTTAACAGTCGGGGTTGAATTTGGGTCGAAAAGCAGTTGGATGTAGAAATGTTGTTGGTTTAACGAAATGGTTCGAGTAGTGTCCTCGTCAGAAGTATCTTTATATCCTCTAGTAACTGAGAGAAAATGCTCTACTGGAAGCTCGCGTGATTTATTTGTAATGCATTTTTCACCTGAAACTATGTTCACATTATCATCTTGCGAATTGTTAATACTGTGGAATTCTTTAATTTCTTCTGAAATAACTTGCTTTTGATTGTCCATGAAAATTTGTATTTCACTTTGTTCATCTCTTTGGCTATTATCGAATGAAACGGACAACGAGTCTTTGATATATAGGCCAGCATCAGCCTCAAGTACATCTGACTGTTCGGACGCCGATGATATCGGTAGGGTGTTATAGAACTCCAATACATTTGGTAGATTAACATCTGTTGTACCAAATGCTGGTTCTATTCCCTGGAGTGTTACCGGAAGCGTTGTTGAACTTTCATTTTGCAGATAGTTTCCTATGAATTCATTGTCCTCATCCTGGTTTCTAGCACCGTCCTCCTGCGTCAAGTCAACGTGAAATCCAACGATGCTGCTATCACTGACTGTGACGTAGGATGGGGTATTAGAGTGGACATCGTCGGACCAGTCCTCGGCGTGTTTGCTGACCACTGTGACGAGGCTGCTAGTTGTTGACGCTGAGCTCTCCATGTCGAACGTGGCCTCCTCCAGTATGTCTCTTCTGACATTTGAAGTTATGTTAATGTCGTCTTCATCTACTGGAAAATCTCCACGAGAAAGGGAATTTCCCCATGACGTTTCGGAAATGTCATCAATAATACTGTCCTGTGCTATTTCTTGAGCATCACTGGCAAACTCGTTATTGAGAGAAGCTGTTTGATTGTTGATGAAAATTTCATTTTGTTGTGCTGTGTCATCAACAGATGATTCCAGCTCCTTGTTTGAGAAAAAACTTTCAACTTTATTATTAACAAAATCGCCTTCATTTGACTTAATGTTATCAACGCTGGATTCCATTGGTTCTTCAGATTGAAATATTTCAACCAACTTTTTGCTTGCTTGATTAACCTCATCCAGGCTTTGCTCAATGTAGATGTCTTTTTGTGATGTTTGACCATCTTCTGATTGTTGAACGTTGATTTCATCTACAGAAGATTCTATTTCTTTCATTGAAACTCTCCCATTGACCTCGGTGCTCTGAAACTGTTCATTGATGGCTACATTGGCAGCATTCAGTATTTCGTATTGGTGATGAGAACCACCTTGTGTGCCAGCAACTAGCGAATCATAATTTTGAGCAATATTTGGTGCTGTGGAATGAATTTGTCCAGGGTCATTTCTTTCTGAAATTTCCGGATGTTCGAATGTTGAAACATTAGAAATTTCTTTAGTCGTGAAATGCATTTCTTCGGTTGTTTGTTGTCTTGGTATTTGGAAAGCATCAGCAGAAGGCTGGTCAATGAGATCGGTGTCTGTAACGGAATCACTTGGTTCAGAAATTACTCTCACTGTAGAGCCGGGAAATTCAATGATTGGGAGACTTTTTGGTTCATCAACGGATGAATCCTGAAGTCCTTTATCTTCTTTCGTGGAATGAGTTATTTTATTACTGTGTAATGATATGATCGTGTTTTCACCAGCTAACACATGTTCTGTACCGTCTTCTGAAGACTCATGATCTTCCTCGGCTGCACTCATGGAATGGGTTTGTTCAGAATAAGATTTTAATGGGAAATTTGTTTGTTCAATTATTTGCTGACACACAATACCATCAACAGAAGAATCATCAAGTTGATCATCTTCTGCTATAGAATGGACTTGGGACTGTGATGTTACTGGCAGGGTAGGATTTTCAATTTCAGCATTATCTACCGTACCATCAACAGAAGAATCATCAAGTTGATCATCTTCTGTTATAAAATGAACTTTTTGGGACTGTGATGTTACTGGCTGGGTAGGATTTTCAATTTCAGCATTATCTACCGTACCATCAACAGAAGAATCATCAAGTTGATCATATTCTGATATAGAATGGACTTTTTGGGACTGTGATGTTACTGACTGGGTAGGATTTTCAATTTCAGAATTATCTACCGTTCCATCAACAGAAGAATCATCAAGTTGATCATATTCTGATATAGAATGGACTTTTTGGGACTGTGATATTACTGACTGGGTAGGATTTTCAATTTCAGCATTATCTACCGTACCATCAACAGAAGAATCATCAAGTTGATCATATTCTGATATAGAATGGACTTTTTGGGACTGTGATGTTACTGACTGGGTAGGATTTTCAATTTCAGAATTATCTACCGTACCATCAACAGAAGAATCATCAAGTTGATCATATTCTGATATAAAATGGACTTTTTGGGACTGTGATGTTACTGACTGGGTAGGATTTTCAATTTCAGCATTATCTACTGTACCATCAACAGAATTATCATCAAGTTTCACATCGTCAATTAAAGGGTTAGTATCTTGAATTTCTTGTGTAATTATCAGTGATTGGTGTTCAAGGACTTGAAGACCCTCTGAGAAATCAACTGAAGAATCATCAAATCGGTCGACATCTGCCACACAAGGAGTTGGTTCATCATTATGTGTTGAGTGTTCAAAGACTGGTAGAAATGTGGTGCCATCAACAGAAGAATCATCAAGTAGATCATCTTTTATCAAACTCTCAGGCTCTTGGTCCTTTTCATATGCTTGTACATGAATATTTTCCATTGCTCCATCTTCCCTGGTAGAAAAGCCGGTTTCTCCATAAGATGTTGATACACTTGTTACATTGTCAGTTGACCCATAGTCATCTGATATCCTTTCTTCTGATACAAGAGAATGCTGCTCAGTAATTGACGCAGTGGTGGACCCATCAACTGAAGATTCTTCGAAGTAATTACTCATGTTTGGTTGTGTTTCTGCCCTCCAAGGTGGGTGGCTATCAACAACTGCCTGGCCTGGTGTATCATTGTTTGATTTATTCTCGGTTAGACGTGAAGTAAGAATTTCTTCAACAAAACATGTTTCATCTTCAAGGCTTTTAGATGGTAATATTTCTTTGGTTTTATCGACACATTCTTCATCATCATCATCTACAGAGACGGAATAGTTATACTTGTGGGCAGCAGTTACCCCATCAACAGATGAGTCATTGGTAGCTGCATTATCGTCCTCATTTATAGATGGACGTTCGTCATGTTCGTGAAAGTCAGCCAAGAACTCGCTAGAAACCAACTTAGCGTCGTTGGAAATCGATGTTTCTTTACCGACCACTTTCATTGAATGTCCACTAAGCTCTTCACCATCAGCTGCAGCTAGCGCAGTGTCAGGTCTGGTCGGATCATCTGATTGGTAAGGCACTTGTGAAATGTGTGAGGCAACATTCGCCAAGTTGACAGCAAGATCATCTATTTTGGAAACAAGTTCCTCTGCTGTCTCATCTTCTGTGAAATCTGTTACACTGAGGTGCACTTTTGATTCATCACTAACTTTACACGGATCTGTAACTAATGGATCATTAGCTGTTGTATCGTCTGGAATGTCATTGGGGAAATATCTGGCAATGTTGGTGTCATCACTGGTCGTGGTTTCAAGTGGAAGGTTTGTATGGAGAACGTCAGCTTTTGTGTTCACTGAGGATTCTAATATTCGAGGCATGTCATAGTTTTGTTCCCAATTTAATTGGATGTCAGTTTCAGGAATAGTTGAAAGTGGATTCGTTTGGTCGATTTCTGAGGCGCTCCCTTCTCCCCCACGTTCTTCATCTGAACAATGAGAAGGTGCTATCCCAATCTCGTGGAATGATTCTGGTGTGGAAGAGCCAGTTTGATACAGACCTTCATGTACGGCTTTTAGTGTCTCTTGCATCTTTTTGGTTGTTTTGTGTTCATTATAAGGCACTGTTTCTGTGTTTTGATTTGGTTCTTTTAGTATGTCTGAAGGACTTTCAGATTCCCCGTTAAATTCTGATCTGTGAATGAACTCATCTGAACCTGACGAGAAGCTATGTTTAATATCATCTACTTCACTCGCCTGTATTGGATCAGCTGTTTCAAACGAGGATTGTAATTCTATATAGGAAGATGTTATCTGCGTGTTTTGTTCTGCAGAAGTTTGCTCTGAACATCCATTGTCAGTATTCGGAAGCTCTTCGGGGATGGCATCATCAAACTGATCCCACCTCAAGTCGTCAAATATTTGTTGATCAGTTGTTTCGTGTGTAATTCGGTGTAAGTCGTCAGGTGGTGACTGTTGTTGTGAGGACTCAAAGGCGTCATCAAGTTGGCCCGCCTCGTCAACGGGAGAGCTTATCATAGCAGTTTGCTGGGGGATCAGGTATGGATTGCTGTGGTACAATGTCGACCCTTGGGCTGCTATACGCTCCTCTGCCAAGCAGGTCATGTTATCCACTGAACTACTGAACTTGCTCATGTCGACCTGGCGGGTGTAGATCGCGTGCTGTCTGGCACAAGACTTGATGAAGTCGTCGTCTGAACAACTGATCGAAAGAGGCGGGGGAGTTATAGTGATGTCATCTACAGAGGAACTGTACTCCCCGTGGATGCCTCCAGTGGCGTAACCCTCGGAGGCGAACTGCTCAAAGGATTCTTTTGCGCTCTCGGGATTTGAGTTGTATCTGGAAGATCGAGGGTTTCCTCCCCTGTATCTCAGCCTGAACGGACTGTCGGGGTCGGCTGGAAGTTTTGTCAGATCGTCCACAGATGAACTGAGGTTGTTGTCAGTTGACCTCGTGAGGTGGGCGTGGCTCTTTGTTTGTATGTACAGATCATCAGCTGATGAGCTTGATTCGGAAGCAGTAGAGGTTTGCATTCGTGACGCGGATCTTTCGTCCAGACATTGGTTGCTCTGGGGGTCGGATTCTGGACTCTGATATGTTTCAAGACTGTGATTGACAGGTGTTCCGTAGACGGGGGTTTCATTGTCATAATCAGAATCTGTGTTTGGAATGGGGAGGATCTGTACTGGATTCGTCAGGCTCCTGTTGTTCTCGTTAAAGTCATCGCTTTCCCCATCATCATCGGTGTTCTCTGTACCCTCCTCCACTGACATGGTCTCAGAAGAGGACAGAGCATCGGAACTGTGGAACTGATCGGAATCGATGTCCGACGTTGACGTGTACATTCCAGTGTCGTCACTCGCGGACACGTCTGTATCACAGCTGGGGGAAAGGAGCATTGAGGCGCCCTCACCCCTCTCAGGTGACACTGCATAATGGTCCGTGCTGTACCCTTGATCTCGGCTACTGTCTTTAACATTTTCTTTTTTCCTCCTCTTGACGTTTTTCCGAACCTCCAACTCCATCCTGTGTTTGTGACCTGTTTCGGTCAAAGACCCTGTAATTATGGCTAGCTGTACAGTTTTGGCGCTTGTAGTATCCTCTTCTTCAGTTTCAACTTGTGAGATAAACTCTTGAACAACTTTCTGGCCATGATCCCCGTAGAGGACAACCCGTGCCGCAGGCTGATCAAGATTCGAAAGGTCTCCTCCGTCTTGTCCCTGCTCCACCCTGGCGTAGACCATCCTCTGATGCCAGTCAGATTCATCCACGGGATCTCCTTGCTCTTCGCGAACTAATTCGTCGATTTTGGCAGCAAGGGCTGAGGTGGAGACCTCATCGTTGAGGATGTTCTCAGTGATTGGCGAGTGGATGATGTCGCTCATCCACTGCCTCAGGTGTTCTTTCTCTTCCTCCTCCACCTCCTCCCGGGTCTGATCACCGTGGTCCTTGTTGTAGGCCCACGCCCAGCTGTACTCGTTTGTCCACTCCTCGTCTTCTTGCGGTACCTCAGACGGTGGCTCAGGGGACGGTGGCGGGTGCATAAACTCAGCCTGTAAAGTCTGTGTGATGCTTTCTTGCCTCAGCTGCAAATTTAAAAAGAAATTTTCGTCTCAGTGTTCATTTCAATTTTACACGTGAACTTGGTTGGATGATTGGATTGCTTTAATAAAGGGCGTCTCTGAGGCATGATAATTGGCTTTAAAGGAATATCACATTGTAATGAATAAATATCATTTTAAAGATGTTATTTAATTAATGCGTGCTGATATCTAATTATCTTTTCCCCATGCCATTTATCTGATATTGGCATTAAAATATCGAAGATCAACAATGTCAATGGTACGAGTATTATAATGTGGATTTGTTTCTGTTTTTTTTTTTTTTTTTTATAAAAAACGTGACATTTTTAAAATAAAGTTAAGCGGGCTTTCCTCGTGATGCTTTAAAAATGTAGGTGTATGTTGCTTTTCCCGTTACGTTCCTCAAAATACGTTTAGATCGAAAGCCATACAAGCATACAAGAAAACTAAATTGATCTAGTGTTCATTTTAAAAAATTGCTTCCCAAATCATAGTCTTCATTCCCCAATCAATGTTTTATAAAAATAAAAAATATAAAAATATAAAAAAAAACACATAATCATTAACAATTCCTGGTGCCCATATCTTATATGTGCGTATGTAAAGTGTATATGTGATAAGCTAAATGGGTTCGTGTGTTGTGTAAGTACGTCCCTTAACATCTCCGCGTACAGACATCTCTCGATCTCTCTCACACAATACAAAACATACACACCCATGTACACACTGAATACTCATGTTGTCATACACAATCATTCACAAACACACTTATGTACATTAACTTACATACTAACATATTCGCACTTATGAAAGTACATTTAAACATGCACATTAACATACTCTTAACTTACATGTTCCCACTTACACACATATCGCTTACAGACTCGATTGCAACACCCCCTAGAAAACTTTAGCACACCCCCATTACACGCCCCTACTACACACCCCTACTACACACATCCACTACACACCCCTACTACACTTCCCCACTACACACCTCTACTACACACCACTAATAAACACCCCCACTACACACCCCTACTACGCTCCCCTACTACACACATCCACTACACACCCCTACTACACTTCCCCACTACACACCCCTACTACACAACACTAATAAACACCCCCACTACACACCCCTACTACACACCCCTACTACGCAACCCTACTACCCACCCCTACAAGACACTCTTACTACACACCCCTACTACACACCCGCCCTACACGCTGTCACTCAAAATACACTTGAACACTCCAGCTTTATACTTTCACTCATATCAAGTACAACTTACAACATAACACACATAGAGACACACACAGTCTAACACACACAGAGACACACCCCACTTCAACGAACACACCCCGGCTTCCTGCCTGGAAGTGCACGCGAATCGTTGTCAGCACTGACGTCATGAGCCGTGGCATAAATAAGTCAAACTGCTGACTGGGCTGTGGGTCACGTGCTGATCAATTGTTCTATACCTGGATGGAATGCACAGTCACGATTTATGCCAGTTTGATTAATTTGATAATCGATACTCGTCCCTCTCTCAGCGGGATCGAACGCGAACAATGGCAACGGTTGAGATCAAAATGATGTGTGGGGGAGGGGAGGGGGAAGATGTTTTCAAAGACTAGCTCGGCGCGTGGCTTCATTTGATACCATCACTTAAATCACAAGCGCACGGATCACAGTTCGAATTACTTCAAGTTATTATTTTTTTAGCTTTTTGTAATGAATATGGCAGATGCGTAATGGCTACGATATTTTGCGGCCATGGTCAAGCTATAAAATTGGCGCACATCCCCATTTTTAAAACTTTTGTTCACTTATTTAAAAGTAATAATAATAAAATGATAATTTATATAGCGCTGTATCCCAGCCAGGAGCCGGGCTCACAGCGCTTTACATGGAGATAACAATACATATATTAATTAAATAAACATTCATAACATACTAAGTACTTAAATGACAATACATGGTACTTCAGCTACGTTAATCATTTAAAGTAACGACGTAAGCCTCATTTTGGCGCCCCTGTACCTCAACCCTCGGGAACATATGTATCCCCCACCCCACCCCTCTTACCCCGTGCCATATTTTACAAAGAAAACAAACTCAGACGTAAATTTAAAATAACAATTAGTGGAGAAAAAAATATCTATTAGAATAACCTCCGCCTTCCACGCCCCACGGCCTTGACATTGCTTGGTCCGACATTTGACGCTATTAAAAAAATTCTTCACTTGGAAATTCCTATACTGTCTAAATGACTCAACTCCTTGAATACACTCGCTCCCCCACATCGGTGTTGCGCCGTCCCCCCCACCCGGTGTTGTGCCACTCTCCCCCACCCGGCGTTGTGCCACTCACTTGGCATTGCTTGCGGTTGACCTTTCCCAGGTCTAACTGAAACAATGCCACCAGTTAGGTTAGTAATAATGGCCGCCCATGAGCACGACCATTTAACATTCACAACGCCACATAAACTTTTCTGTGTCTGAGAGAAATACGAAGTCCCACATTTACTTCTCCGAGGTTTATCAATAACAGTAACACGCAGAGTCGTCGTGAGGTCCTTCCACCCCTCCCTCAGCCTCGGATATCTTATGTGTCTTGTGTTGTGATGGGGAGGGGGAATTAAATCATTAACTTTCAAAGAAGCGTGGAATAAAACCACTCATGGCCCCTTGGCAGGCAGGACCTTTATTCGCACAAATACTCTGATTACAAGCCAGGTGTGCAGTGAGACCTCTTGTAGATAAGTTTGGGGGGGGGGTCTGAAATACATACGTAATTTAACCAATTAGTGATATGTTATGAGCATCAATAGCAATCTGACATCACCCAAAGTTATGTGCATGATTCGGGACGTGCGGGGGATGAAAGGCTTTTTCCGTGTCAATCGTTGATGGTAAATTGTTCTCGTTATATCGTCGAGAAATCTAAGATGAACCCAACACTCAATACAAGCACATGCTTGCCTAGTGACATCGTTCAATTGAGATAGAGCGTCACGTGACGCCTATTTCTGTCGCTCCATGGAAGTCTACCAGAGTGTCATTGCTGCCGGCATGGAAGTCTACCAGAGTGTCATGCTGCCGGCATGGAAGTCTACCAGAGTGGCATGCTGCCGGCATGGAAGTCTACCAGAGTGTCATGCTGCCGGCATGGAAGTCTACCAGAGTGTCATGCTGCCGGCATGGAAGTCTACCAGAGTGTCATGCTGCCGGCATGGAAGTCTACCAGAGTGTCATGCTGCCGGCTGTTGGATCAATGCTATCGCGGCTACAAGTGAGTTCAACGGTTTAAACCGAGGCTCTGTCTCCGCAGACAAACTAAAGTAAACAGCTCATTAAGAATCACTTAGCCTCAAATCGGTTCCTTAAAGGCTAAAATTATAAAGCGTGTTTTATGATAGAAAAGCCGAATTGATGAAGTTTTCTTTTTCTATTACATAAGACTGCCCCTCTAAACGTCCCTCTAAACGCTCCTCTAAACGCCCCTCTAAACTACCCTCTAAACGCCCCTCTAAAAACTCCTCTAGACACTCCTCCAAACCAAGTTCCTGATCAATCATTCAGATTGTTTGTGTTACTCCGTCTGTGATTGAGCAACTCGGTGTTTGTGCGGTGACGTAGGTGTAAGAACTCTACAGGTAAGAAAGAGTTCACGTATATTGGCGGCAATGAAATAATTAGAAGCTCGGTACTCGGCAAGCTGTTGTCAATGAAGGAGCCAAGAAATCCAGGTGCAGCATTCTATGATAGTTTGTTGGTTTTTTTTTCTGTATCTCTCAATAATATTTGGAAGTCTACCAAAGCAGTAATTAGTAATAGTAACTGTAGATATGGTATTTGGAAGTCTACCAAAGCAGTAATTCAGTAATTAGTAATAGTAACTGTAGATATGGTATTTGGAAGTCTACCAAAACAGTAATAGTAACTGAGAATATGGTATTTATTTCTGACTTCAAACATCCATTATATTATATGATGAGCGATGAGATGTCTTCTTTACCTTCCTCAAAATTTAAAAAAAAATCAGGTAATTAGAGAAAGTACAATCTTACTTATGTAAAGTTAGAAACGAAAGTTAAAAGATAAATATTTTGTTTAAATACGTCTATTCTAAGAATCTACTAATCAGGGCGACAAATAACCCCCCTTTCGGTCCATGGCGGACTCTAGGGCAAGTGAAGTAGCGTTCACAAGTTTATTAACCCACCACTAACGAGCAAAGGATTGTGTTGCTAGCACAATGCCCCGTGGGCCTTGCCAGTGCCAAGGCTCGAACCCGTGACTCGAGTACTTGCCACGGTTCGGCAATCCAGCGCGCTACCACTTAGTATGAATGCTAGAGAAATAGTTAATATTTCGATATCTACATTTATTTTAACTGTAAAAGGTTTCTTGCTTAAAATATAAGATTTTACAGATGTAATTATATAACATGACTGAAATGTATTTTACCACGTTTTTATTAACTTGCTTTCGTTCCTATTTATTTTATTTCTAGTCTTGTTTGTCTGCAAAATTTCAAATATTCCAATTCCAACGTAACATTAAACCACTTCTGATGATCTTAAAGATCTCATAATTTTACCACAGATAGAAGTAGAACTGGGAAGACGATGCATTTTTTTCAAAATTTCAGATCGATCGAATGTACCGTAATTAAATTAATGCATTTTTTAGTTTATCTCTATATAGCATTATATGTATCCATCTGCTGATATTGACATTCACGTGCCAACGAGTTCACCGCGTGACCATATCCACGTGGTATTAAAACGTTGGGCGGGCACTTAATGAGAAGTTTGGTATAAAAATAAACAGACGTAGAATAACAGGTTTTTATTTTTTTAAATATTTTTTTTTAAATTTATTATTTTTTTTTTTGTTTTTTTTTTGTTGTTGCTGTTGTTAATAAAAACAGGTTTTTTAAGTGGACTATAAGAAATAAGAAAATCAAAATAGAGATAAAATACCACTTTTTTATACGAGGACTAAAAAGAAGAAAATCAATTAAAACTTATAAGTTCAAGTACATTGATTTAATATGACTAAAAATGTGGGTCGGATGCTTTAAAATCCCATCCTAATTTAGAAATACATGAAATAGATAAGTTTTTGGTATAAGAAATTAAAGATTTATAATTTAGAAGGAAAAAGAGAGAACTATAAATGAGAGAATGAGTAAACTGCATGTGTAAAACGTCATAAGCGCCCGCCCCACGTTTTTAGTCATATTAAATCAATGTAGGCTACTTGAACTTATAAGTTTCAATTTATTTTCTTATTTTTAATCCACTTATAAAAACGTGTTTTTTTTAAATCTTTTCTTTTTTTTTTACGTCATATTTTTAAGTTAAATAAATTTAAAAATTTCCTCATTTTTTTTTCTATTTTTGTCGTTGTTGTAGTTTTAAATCAGTAAACTGATTTTAAGTTGATTCTAAATTTAAAAGCAAGGTCAAATATAGGTATGTATCAATGATCCCTTTAAGCTGCGCTACCGCAAAGATATCTAACCGTACCCAACATCGCGCAGCATTTTAGAATCACCGCGCCGCAAATTTTGTAAAATATTTTTAAAATGGAAATTTATCCACGATTTTTTTAATTAGCACACAGACCAACGAACTTCCGAGAGAACACTAGCATGGAGTCTAGTATTGAAAGCAAGGCATGAAATCTGTATCTCTCGTAGATCTATAGACGCCTCCAATTAATTAAGATAAATAAGCCATGAGTTCGTGTGGAGAGAGCTACTTAGTGTTTGATCTATAGCCAAGTTACACTAAGTGAATGAAATCGCATAATTATGTGACATATGGTCTCTATTTCAGCGGGTAAGCTTGTAATATTAATATTTTAACCATCTCATAACGCACAAAAATAAAGGTGTCATAATGACACTGTCATTAGTCAACACTGTGGGTGTCCACTTAATTAATTGGTACTGAAATCATTATGCTGATCAGTGTTTTTTTTTTTTTAATTTTTACAATTATGAAATGAAGATTGTGAAGGGGAAAAAGGGGGGAGGCTGAGGTGGGACTTCCTGCTGAGATGTTCGTGCTAAACTTCAATCTTCCTACAACATTCGCTGCCATGTTGTGACGTCACAGTACTGCGATGGACGTCACGTGTCTCAATAAGGTGATTAATTTTATCAAATTGTTTTCTCCGAAACACAAAATTCGTAATGATAATTTGATGGAAGCGTAGATCTAAGTCTTATACTTATAGTAACTTAGATTTTTAATTGCTAAGAAAATATTATTATTTATGGGTTCCCCCCCCCCTCTTTAACTTCAAGCACTGATTTAAATATAGATAAGATCTTAAAGTATTTTAATTTTGGAAAAGTGATGGGTGTTGAAATTTCATTAAAATTAAATATGTATTTACCATAGTAAGATAGATAGATAGATAAAAAGACAGACAGACAGACAGACAGACAGACAGATAGATAGATAGATAGATAGATAGATAGATAGATAGATAGATAGATAGATAGATTGATAGATAGATTGATAGATAGATACATAGATAGATACATAGATAGATACATAGATAGATACATAGATAGATACATAGATAGATAGATAGATAGATAGATAGATAGATAGATAGATAGATAGATAGATAGATAGATTAGGTTAGGTAGGTATGTTTGTTAGGTAGGTAAGGTAAGTAGGGTAAGTTAGGTAGGTAGGTTTGGTAGGTAGGTAGGTTAGTGTAGGTAGGTTAGGTAGGTAGACAAAAAATCACCACTTAGACAAGAACAGCGGCTCCAAACTAAGAACCGTGGGCCACATGCGGCCCGGGAGGCCCTCTCATCTGGCCCCTGGCGACCATTTCATCTCCAAAAAAGATACTATTTTTTTTACCTGTAGTCTACCACAAAACTTATTATTTTGGGGGTTAGTAGTCGGCCCCCAAACTGCTGTTTGACAGTTAATGCGGCCCTTCTGCATAAAAGTTTGGAGTGTAAGATATTAACACATACATGCATTCCATCTTTTTAAATAATGCGTCCGTCATCCCCCTTTCTTGAGAACGATTTTGTTAACCCTTGTTATTGGATAAATAAAGGATATACTCAACGGTTACACGCACGAACATACGCACACACACACACACATAAAGACACGCACACACAAGAGAATCACCGATCAAGGCGGACTGCCAATATTAAGACTGAAGCTGTATCTATTTCTGTCTGGTACAACCGGGTGAGTCTACCTGTGATAATCAGACCCAGTGCCGAGAATGTTAAATGCGTCATGGGTGTCTGCTGTTAGAGTTAGAGCACGAACCAAGAAAGATAACAGAAGAATAAAAAAAAAAGAACTCTTGTGTAGAAAGATCATTTGTTGCCATTAAGCTCAACAATTAACGAAATGGCGGATATTTGGCCACGTATACCGGAAGTGCAAACGACCAAGGTGAGGGTTGTCTTATGTCATTCTATTTATAGCATCGCGTCATCTAGAAACAATGTCCTGAATTACTTAATTATAGATGGATAACATAATGTGACCAAATCTAGATAAGTCTTGATTTTTTGACAAACCCTGTGAATATTTTGCATCGGGGCAATGGACGCACTTGTAATTTTTCACACCTCTGCTTCAAGCCTTATTAAAACCTGCATATTGTTTCATCGTTAAGGAATAGACACTCCCCTCCCCCTCGTCACAAATGTGTGGACCCCTCCCCCCCAACCCTATATGCCTGACGTTGTTTCTGGATGACCCCTTGGTTAAAAATAAAGTTGTTAATTTACAAGGTTGAATACCAATAAGCTAGAAAAATTCCAATTTTTAGGGATCATTGATAAGAATCTTATAACATTGTCTCATAGTTTGAATGTGTATAAATATAACATTGTCTCATAGTTTGAATGTCTATACATATAACTCTGTCTTATAATTTGAATATGTATAAATATAACATTGTCTTATAGTTTGAATGAGTATAAATATAACATTGTCTTATAGTTTGAATGAGTATAAATATAACATTGTCTTATATTTTGAATGAGTATAAATATAACATTGTCTTATAGTTTGAATGAGTATAAATATAACATTGTCTCATAGTTTGAATGTGTATAAATATAACATTGTCTTATAATTTGAATGTGTATAAATATAACATTGTCTTAAAATTTGAATGTGTATAAATATAACATTGTCTCATAGATTGAATGTGTATAAATATAACATTGTCTTATAGATTGAATGTGTATAAATATAACATTGTCTTATAGATTGAATGTGTATAAATCAGGGCTGTTATCAATCAATTTAAATTTAATCGTTAACTTATGAAAAATTACCGAATAATTAATTGATTATTTTGATTCAGCTAAAAATAAGATGTATGACGTCATTGAACTGAAAATTTCAAGGGAAGTAACAAAAACAGGCGATTAACATTTTTTAAATTTAAATATAAGAGCTTATTTTAAAGGTTACACTTTAAAAATCTTTTTTCTTAATTGAAAAGTTTTTACATAAAAATGCAAAATATTATTGATTATTTAAAAATGATTAATAAATCGGAAAAAGTATATAAAACAACCTCTTCAATTTAATCACTATTTTATAGATTAAAATTATTTTATCGATAAAAATTTTTACAGATTAATCGAGAAATTAATCGGTAATTTCCGCAGCCCTAGTATAAATATAACATTGTCTTATAGTTTGAATGTGTATAAGTATAACATTGTCTTATAGTTTGAATGTGTATAAGTATAACATTGTCTTATAGTTTGAATGTGTATAAATATATCATTTTCTCATAGTTTGATTGTGTATAAATATAACATTATCTCATAGTTTGAATGCGTTTAAAATCTTTCCTTACCTCGTTGAGAGACGTGTGTTTCCTGACTTTCTTTTCCCTAATGTCCACCCCTTGACCATCGGCCCCCCGAGTGTCCTCGCCCTCCTGGGTGGTATGGGCCAGTGAAATGGCGTCTCCCCTCCATGGCCTGCCTTGTGATGGCAGGGGCGACACCGGCCCTGATCTCTGGTCCCATCTGACGGGTGACCCTCTGTCCTCCATGAGAGAATCATTCAGCAGTTTCTGTGGTGGCAGGAACTTGTGTTAAAATATGTCTACTGAGTGGTCATGGACTTGTGTTAGAATAGGTCTACTCAGTGGTCAGGGAATATGTTAGAATAGGTCTACTGAGTGGTCAGTGACTTGTGTTAGAATAGGTCTACTCAGTGGTCAGTGACTTGTGTTAGAATAGGTGTACTGAGTGGTCAGTGACTTATGTTAGTATAGGTCTACTGAGTGGTCAGTGACTTGTGTTAGAATAGGTCTACTGAGTGGTCAGTGACTTGTGTTAGAATAGGTCTACTCAGTGGTCAGTGACTTGTGTTAGAATAGGTCTACTGAGTGGTCAGTGACTTGTGTTAGAATAGGTCTACTGAGTGGTCAGTGACTTGTGTTAGAATAGGTCTACTGAGTGGTCAGTGACTGCTTACAGAACACAGGTCAACTACTTACAGAACACACGTCAACTACTGACAGGACACAGGTCAACTACTGACAGAACACAGGTCAACTACTACAGATCACAGGTCAACTGCTTACAGAACACAGGTCAACTGCTTACAGAACACAGGTCAACTGCTACAGATCACAGGTCAACTGCTTACAGAACACATGTCAACTGCTTACAGAACACAGGTCAACTGCTACAGATCACAGGTCAACTGCTTACAGAACACAGGTCAACTGCTTACAGAACACAGGTCAACTACTGACAGGACACACGTCAACTACTGACAGGACACACGTCGACTACTGACAGGACACAGGTCAACTACTGACCTTGGCCAAGTTGATCTGCCGCCTGTGACCAGAGATGATCAGATAACTCTCTTCTCCCTTGACATCCATGGATGACTCCAGGATGACCTTTGACCCTGAGTACCTGGACACTCGTTCCAAACCTTCACCGTTTGCTCCTGTGGAGGATAGCCACAAGCTGGTAGTCAATAGAAGAAAGGCAATAATTTTGACATAGGCCGCTATTAGACATGTATGCGTGACCCCGTGACCCATTCACTTTACTAATCCGCAGTATATCAATTCGGTCTTGTGTCTACCAAAATAACAATATTTTAACTAAAACTTTTCTTTTAAAATTAATGTTAATTCATTATGACACATTTATGGGCTTTTTCATGTTTACCGTTGTGTACAGATGGGTATAGTCTTGAGTCTGGATAAAACATAGGAATAAAAAATGTATAACTTTAAACATAAACACTTCTAATATCCCTTGGTGAAAAGCATCATGGGAGATAAAATATCTTAATTAAGCATCAATCGGAGAATCTAAGAACTTATGGTGGATAGAAAAAAAAAACAATAAACTATGTTAATTAAAAGCCATTACTTAATTAGACCAAAATTTTTGATCTTTCAATCAACGGGTGTATTTTAAGTTTTTACATCTGAAACTGAAACATAGAGGATCTCATGCATCGTGTCGTGTGCATTATTTATTTATTTTATGGGTGTGTGAGTGTGAGAGTGAGAGAGAGAGTGTGTGTGTGTGAGTGGGTATGTGTGTTTGTGTGAGTGTGTGGGTGGGTGTGTGGGTGTGGGTTTTAGTGTGGGTGTTGTTGGAAAAATAGAGTTAATCGAGGCGAGTTTCATAGTTAGTTTTATTTTGATTGATTCTACATTTGATATTGTGGGAAGTCTGTGAGGATTGATACGTTGCGAGGAATATATTTTATAATGAAAGAAAATCTGACTAAAAACATGAAGAGCGGGTGTGTGTGGGTGTGTGTGGGTGTGTGGGTGTGTGTGTGTGTGGGTGTGTGTGGGTGTGTGGATCAAAAAAGTGACAGAGCCCAGATCCACATTGTAAAAAAAAAAAAAAAAAAAGTTTGATAAACAGTTACAAACTGACGCAGACGCCAACACAAGGTTTCTTGTCTATGTCAACACTGTCAATGACTTGTGTGAAGTCAGTCTAGTCTAATTGTTTCATGTCATGATTCCCCGTCATATAAATAATGTCAATTAGGTCACGTTGACATGACTTAATAATAGCAAAACGGCACCCTGCTATCCCAATGTCATTGAGTCCAGATATGACAACTGTCATTGATTCTCATTTAAAGAATTATCAAGTGTCATCGGTAAAAAACGTTTGCAATGTTGAATTTGATGACGAAATCGTTAGAAATGATAGTTTTAGGAATGGCTTGGTATAGTATAAGGCCTCTGGTGGCAGAACGTCTTGTGATTCACGATTTTACTTCACGTTGTGTGGGGACTGAAGAAGTTGATAATGAATCAACAGAGACAAAGTAAATAAATGTTTCAGTTTGTAGACGGTGATGAGTTATCGGGAGCTGGGTATAACCACTCTCATGGCATCTCTTATGTACAAATTGTTATGTGGATGAAGATCTGAAGCCTGTTACATGTATCTCTAACAGTAGACATTATTCATCTATGATTTCGAGACCCTAGTGATGTTAAACAGTGTTTATGAAAAGTTGTCATTTTATTGGCCAGCTAGTGTATGAAAACATGTTTGATAAATGTATAACATTATTTTCATGACTATATTTTAATTTCTACACAGCCATGAGTAAGATTGATGGTAGATGTATGAGATAATCGTATGACGTTCTTTTCACTGTGATTCAAATCTTTATACAAATATGGCACTCAGCTTCTCTTTATAAAGAACGTGTGGTCCCTCGGTGTGTAGAATCCTATAGTAATAATTTTCATCATCATTTTGCCGCTTTACGCTGCAGGCGATCCTTCAAGTTAACTTACTGTTTTACTTCAGTTATTGCAGACATGAAACTCAGTACAACGTACCAGCCATGTACTCACCTACAAGTCTCACTATTAGCCGTGTACTCACCTACCATTCTCACTATTAGCCATGTACTCACCTACAAGTCTCACTATTAGCCATGTACTCACCTACAAGTCTCACTATTAGCCGTGTAGTCACCTACAAGTCTCACTATTAGCTGTGTACTCACCTACAAGTCTCACTATTAGCCGTGTACTAACCTACAAGTCTCACTATTAGCCGTGTACTCACCTACCATTCTCACTATTAGCCATGTACTCACCTACAAGTCTCACTATTAGCCGTGTACTAACCTACAAGTCTCACTATTAGCCGTGTACTAACCTACAAGTCTCACTATTAGCCGTGTACTCACCCACGAGTCTCACTATTAGCCATGTACTCACCTACGAGTCTCACTATTAGCCGTGTACTCACCTACAAGTCTCACTATTAGCCATGTACTCACCTACAAGTCTCACTATTAGCCATGTACTCACCTACAAGTCTCACTATTAGCCATGTACTTACCTACGAGTCTCACTATTAGCCGTGTAATCACCTACAAGTCTCACTATTAGTCGTGTACTCACCTACCATTCTCACTATTAGCCATGTACTCACCTACAAGTCTCACTATTAGCCATGTACTCACCCACGAGTCTCACTATTAGCCGTGTACTCACCTAC
>MUZC01000132.1:68577-86978 GCA_002072015.1 Radix auricularia
CCCAACCCATCACACCCCAACCCTTACACCCGAACCCACCACACTCCAACCCTTACACCCCAACCCTCACACCCCAACCCTTACACCCCAACCCATCACACCCCAACCACCACAACATCAAAGCTAAAACACGCACGATCGTGACAGGCGGACAACAAAGTAATATCATGTGTCTACGTCATCATCCAACGTAATCGTTATTTACTTTTTATTTGTATACGTTGAACAAACTGCCAATCTTTATTCTATCGTTTGTGTGTGTGTGTGAGGGGGGGTGCGTGAGGTGTGAGATATTTCTCCCCCAATCTGTTTGACGTCCGCCGTTTAAATGCCATGACGTCACGCCAGGTCTTAACTCCCGTTCGACATCCTCTACCTACGTGCCTTGTCGACAGCCGGCGTCTGACCCCCGTGACCTCTGAACCCCCGTGACCTCGGAACCCCCGTGACCTCTGAACCCCCCGTGACATCTCAGCCTCAATGTGCAAGTTTTTTTGTTTAATCGAAGGTCAGCGTAACACTGAATTGGCACTGATAACTCTAGTCTCAAAACACAGTGATAACAAACGAGGTGGGCCGGACTGAGCCAACACGCCTGTAGCCAAGGCAACACAGACCCTCAAGGCTGTTCCGATGGTTCCAGTTTCAGTTATGAAAAGTGAACGTAATTGCCATGTGATCCCCACCTATGAATCGAGTAGCAGTATTAAATTATAAATACACTTCCTGATTTCAGATAGGTACTCGTAACTATTATCAGGGTAAAAGTTTGAGTTTACAAATTTGACATATAAAATTGTCTTTAAATTGAATTTATTTATCTGGACCCGTTGAAAATGAAGAGTTAAACGTTTGCCAATGAAGAGGCTAAACAGTTCTTTTCTTCTAGGTTTTTTGTGTGTGACCATCGTTATTGTAGAGAGAGTAAAGGGTGGGGAGGGACTAATTTTTCTCTATTAGTTTGGCATCATTTTTGGCCAACCTCAAGAGTTATTTCGTCAGACGGGTTGCTTCCCCTACCCAGGAGACCCTTAAACTTAAGCAAACCTCTAATGACTTTCCTCCGCCTAACCCTCACACCCCTTTTAAAAACCAACACATAACCCCCCCCCCCCCCCACACCCAAAAAAATGACAGTAATTGAAACCAATTACCTTCCCAACTAAAAGTTTTTGTAACATGTCATCTCAACCTAGTCCGCCCCAACATACACAATCACTCACAGACCCACATACACACAGACACTCAATCACTCACAGACACACCATCACACACAGACACACATACACACATCCCATCGACCTAAGACCAATCATGTGTCAATAAGCTGAGGTGTATTTGGTCAAAACTAAACAACCCGGAAACTTGACACGACACGTGTGTGTTATTTCACTGTGTTCAAGTGCAAACACTTTATTTTTACCTCTTTCACCTACATACACACAGAGCTAAACTCATTTCAAAAGATAATGTTTCCGAAGTTGTAGATCAACTGTTTTGGTAACTTAATTGAAACCTTTCTCTTAAATGAATAGGAGTGATTTTTTGTAATTTGAATAATGCAGAGCTGCCTGTCTGTATTTCTTGACTGTGTCTTTAAAAAAACCTTTATGCTACACTCTAGCACATGAAATGTGCTGGATTTTTTTCATTACTGGATGGAATGTTATATTTCGTATGAAATTTAAGAATGAAGTAGGTCTAATGCACTTAGAGGCCGTCCATAAAGTATGTCACGCTATTTTTGACCATTTTTAACTCCCCCCTCCCCCCTGTCACAAACTGTCGCANTTTTTACCCCCCCCCCCCCCCCTCCAAAAATACTTCAAAAACCGGCGTACCCCCCCCCCCCCCCAAAGAACTTCAAACTTTCTTACTAAAATATATTTTTTATTAACAAATAATTAAAATTAAACATAAAACACCGTGACGTCACACATTGCCGGACATCCCCTGTCACAAACTGTCACACTTTCTTACACCCCTCCCCCCTCTTGAGCGTGACGTACTTTATGGACGGCCCCTTAGCTAGTTTGCCTTTGTCCATTTATTACACACATTCGAGTCTTATTCATTAATTGATGTTGAGTTTCAAATAGAAACATAGTTAAGAGATTAGTTTGGGTCTGTCTCTTGAATCAGCAGCCGCATATACCCATCCCTTCGTATCTACCCATTAACATGAAACATTCACTAGACCTAACGAGAAGTAAAACGATGCACCTGTGAATGATCACTCTTTCTTTTTTTTTTTTTTAAATTCGATTTCAAGAAAGAGTGAAAAGGGTGAGTGAGTGAGGGGGGGGAGAGAAACAATGCCACATGCCAACTGTAGGGGGGAGTGGGGAGGGAGAAACAATGCCACATGACAACTGTATCATGGGGAGCCAAGCTAGACGTTTATATAACACAGCTGGATGACTTTACAATGGTACTCTGATAAGATAATTGGTGGCGCATGATTCTGGTGCAAATGTTGGAGGTAAACGCTGTATTTAAAACCAAACAAAGACACGGCTAATCCGCTGGTTCCTTCTGTGTCAAGCTAAATGTTTTCAGACTGTAGACAAAACTCACGTGCGCCATTTGCTTACATCAAAGGTTTGTTCTTGAGGAAGCGAGTCTATCTTACAGAGTTTTCATTTTTTTCAAGTATAGTGGAGGGGTTGAATCAAATATGAGGATATCTTTTGGATATATTTAAAGTTGTTATGTATTCTGTATATATATATATATATATTTATATTTATATTTATATTTATATATTTATATAACAACTTTAAATATATATATATATATATTAGGGCTGCGGAAATTAACGATTAATTTCTCGATTAATCGTTAAATTTTTTTTAACATACTGGAAGTCAAAAAGTAAAAATATTTCGGCCGATAAATATAAACACGAACATTTTGGCTTTAAACAATTGACTGACGTGAATGTTCAAAATGTTGATAAAGCTTATTGTATCCATTGAGAGAAATCGTTTGCCTACCATGCAATTTTCCCTCTTTGTCTATGCTTCATTTGTCCATGTGCAAGGTTAATATAAAAAACAACTTGTGTGTAAAATTGCACAACGTCCATTTTTGTGCAAAATTTTACAAAATTTGCTGCGCGGTGATTCTAAACTCCCGCGTGGCGTCGGTCAAATATATGCGCAGCCGCGTTACTTGAAGGGAACATTGCTATCATTGTTTTAACACTTAGGTTACATATCACCTGCAAACCAAACATTCACTACAGTATTCGAAAATTCAGCTGAGACAAACTAAAGCCATGAGAACTTCAGTTCAGCTGAGCTAGTTATATTGTCAATTAGACCCCCTCTTATACTTCAACCAAATAATGTCAACCTACTTGACTGTTTGTGTTGTTGGTTAAAAGATATCATATAAAGAAGACATTACAGTGTTATTTCGATTTTCGACAAATATGTAAAATAAATTTTACTGATGACAACATAAATGACAATTTTTTGCTTTCATCGAAATTAATGATTAATTAATCGTTAATTTTTCAAAAGTTAATGATTAAATTTAAATTAATCGTTAACAGGTCTATTATATGTGTATACATGTATGTATGTATGTATGTATGTATATATATACATATATATATATATAATTTCAGTGTTTTAAGAAATTAAAATTTTGAAAAAAAATATTATAAGACTATTTTGTCCTTCAGAAACTCATTAATGCTCCAGAATAACAGTCAAAAATAATATAAAAAAACGTTTATGAATCAACTTTTTAAAAAATTGAAATTCGGTAAATTGAAAACAATTAATATGAAAATGCAACAACAACCCCCAGCCCCTACCCCTTCCTTTTTTTCCCGAAAAAAAAAAGAAAAAATATCTTGTTTTTAACGCTTTTGTTTTTTGCCAGATTTTTTTTTTTAATTTTAGCGTTAAACTTTTGTAAGTTATTCACTATAAATCTGAAACTGAAATTCTGCAAATCATTTTTCTTGTCAATTTTATTATTTGTCTTTTTTTCTTAACATTTTTTTAAAATGTTGCAACTAGGAATTATTGACGATGATTTTGAAGCTCTTCACCTATAGGTCACTTATTTACGCATCAACTGAAAAGAACTTTGAACGAATGTTTGAAGTTTGTTAACGTTTGACAAGAAACACATCGGCAGTTCATGAACAAAAAAAACACATTGAAACTGATTCAACCAACCTGTCTAAGGTCCAATCGTAACACTGATGCTTTCTTTAAGGAATGTCCCACATCAGTTACAGACATCCTTTTCGTGATGAAAGCAGAAACACAAAGTTATCAGCTCGTCCGGTGACCTTCTCGCGAGGTCAAACCAGGACCGGGCTCCGGCTGGTGTAGGTCACTCCTCACCTTGACCAGAACAATTGTCCGGCGATTTCAAGGGGGTCGTGATGCGAACGTCCGGTTAATTAGAAAACGATGAAACTTCACTCGTCCTTAACAAAACTTTTGATTTCAATGGTAGCAATAAAGCTGTTTGTTATGTTTCAATGCGCAGACCAATGGTGTGGTTAGCAGTGCCTTTCTCCCGGCGCGTGGTACTCTCTAGTCGAAATGCGCTCACGCAATGAGGTAAGAGCAGACTGGGCGGAAGGTTTTACGTGCTCGCTCGCAGAGAATTGTGGTAAGATGGTGGATAGAGGAAAAGAATTGGTCGATAGTGGGAGAAGATGGGGAGAAAGGGGAGGGAGAGATAAAGGTAAGGCTGAAGGTAGGCGTGTTGAAGAGAGAAAAAAAAAGGGGGGGGGGGGGTGAACTGGATGAATCGTTCGATATTTTTTTTATTTCTTCAAGAAAGGAGCTGTTAGATAGCTGACATGACATATTGTTATGTACAGTAGAGAATATTTATTTTTTTATGCGGAGAAGAACATACAAAGAAGAAATTGTTGGTTTTTGGTGAGGGGAATTAGCGAATGACTGTTTTTGTATTGATAATGTCATTTAGGTTTGTGAATGTGTGGGTGAATTTTAAGTGAGTGATTCAAGATATAATGTGTGTCTCAAAATTTTTCAGTTTCAGTTTGACTAGTATGTCCCTGAGCTGAGTGTCTAAAAGGGTTTCAGTTTTACTAGTATGTCCCTGAGATGTGTGTCCCAAACGGTTTCAGTTTTACTAGTATGTCCCTGAGATGTGTGTCCCAAACGGTTTCAGTTTTACTAGTATGTCCCTCAGCTGTGTGTTCCCATAGCTGTAGGGCAGGGACAGCCCTACGAATAGGCCGTACGTCACAAAAGCTTTCTGAGAAATCGGGCATACGACACATCATCCGACCTCTATCGTGAAATGTTCTACGTGCTGCTATTTATTGTACAGTTGTGTTCAGTATTAATTCTTACAACTGTACCCTCCCTTCGATATATAACTGTGTACGTCAGTATGCAAGTGTTTTTGGTCAACGCTTCTACGCGCGCACCCCACCACCACCCCCCCCCCACACACACACATGAGAGAAACTTTCTAAACAATGACATGTTTGTGAGCTTAGACACAAAAAATACCTCACCACGTTTTGAGCTCTTAAACAAAAGGTATCTGTGCTGCGGTAAGTGAATGGTCTTAATGTGGGCCACGTCGTTTGCCGATAGCTTTTTAATAGGTTTTAGTTTCTAAAGAATGACCCAAGGAAGCTTACACTTAAATGTTGCGTGCCAGAAGTCAAGGTGACCTCCCTTTTTTCCCCAAACGCAGTTCACAAGTCGATAATACGGAAGTTTCCCAGCGTCATTTCTATCAATTGTGGAGCTAATTCACCTTTAGATGGATGACTCTCTATTCTGGAGCTAGTTCACCGTTAGATGGATGACTCTCTATTCTGGAGCTAGTTCACCGTTAGATGGATGACTCTCTATTGGGGAGCTAGTTCACCGTTAGATGGATGATTCTCTATTCTGGAGCTAGTTCACCGTTAGATGGATGACTCTCTATTCTGGAGCTAGTTCACCGTTAGATGGATGACTCTCTATTGGGGAGCTAGTTCACCATTAGATGGATGACTCTCAATTGGGGAGCTAGTTCACCGTTAGATGGATGACTCTCTATTCTGGAGCTAGTTCACCATTAGATGGATGACTCTCTATTGGGGAGCTAGTTCACCATTAGATGGATGACTCTCTATTCTGGAGCTAGTTCACCGTTAGATGGATAACTCTCTATTGTGGAGCTAGTTCCCCGTTAGATGGATGACTCTCTATTGGGGAGCTAGTTCACCGTTAGATGGATGACTCTCTATTGTGGAGCTAGTTCACCGTTAGATGGATGACTCTCTATTGAGGAGCTAGTTCACCGTTAGATGGATGACTCTCTATTCTGGAGCTAGTTCACCGTTAGATGGATGACTCTCTATTCTGGAGCTAGTTCACCGTTAGATGGATGACTCTCTATTGTGGAGCTAGTTCACCGTTAGAAGGATGACTCTCTATTGTGGAGCTATTTCACCGTTAGATGGATGACTCTCTATTCTGGATCTAGTTCACCGTTAGATGGATGACTCTCTATTCTGGAGCTAGTTCACCGTTAGATGGATTACTCTTTATTGTGGAGCTAGTTCACCGTTAGATGGATGACTCTCTATTCTGGAGCTAGTTCACCGTTAGATGGATGACTCTCTATTCTGGAGCTAGTTCACCGTTAGATAGATGACTCTATTGTGGAGCTAGTTCACCGTTAGATGGATAAATTGCTGACAACAGAATGAAGGGATATTTTTTAATCGTATTTTAAAAAATTGTTGGGCATCTTACAAAACTTTAGTGCACAAGAAACAAGAGATTGGCGTGAATATATGAAACACTCACGGATATGTAATATACAGCTTTATAGTTGTTTAATGCTAAGGGGGTCATTCAGAAGATTTTTTCCCAATTAATGGAGGCAAGGTTTCTCGCCCTGAGTGTCCTTTTATGTTTCTCTTTACCCCGCGGGGGGGGGGGGGCGCGGGGATCATTTCCGAATTTTTTCCTTTTTTAAAATCTAACCAAAATATTTGTATTGTAACACCACTACATACCTTCCATAGTGGACACTTACTTTTAAAAGTTTGACATTAGCCCTAGAGCTAACCCGTTTGATACCAGTCTTAACCCTCACCCACCTGACATTAGCCCTAGAGCTAACCCGTGTGATACCAGTCTTAACCCTCACCCACATGACATTAGCCCTAGAGCTAACCCGTTTGATACCAGTCTTAACCCTCACCCACCTGACATTAGCCCTAGAGCTAACCCGTTTGATACCAGTCTTAACCCTCACCCACCTGACATTAGCCCTAGAGCTAACCCGTTTGATGCCAGTCTTAACCCTCACCCACCGGACATTAGCCCTAGAGCTAACCCGTTTGATACCAGTCTTAACCCTCACCCACCTAACATTAGCCCTAGAGCTAACCCGTTTGATACCAGTCTTAACCCTCACCCACCTGACATTAGCCCTAGAGCAAACCCGTGTGATACCAGTCTTAACCCTCACCCACCTGACATTAGCCCTAGAGCTAACCCGTTTGATACCAGTCTTAACCCTCACCCACCTGACATTAGCCCTAGAGCTAACCCGTGTGATACCAGTCTTAACCCTCACCCACCTGACATTAGCCCTAGAGCTAACCCGTTTGATACCAGTCTTAACCCTCACCCACCTGACATTAGCCCTAGAGCTAACCCGTGTGATACCAGTCATAACCTTCACCCACCTGACATTAGCCCAAGAGCTAACCCGTTTGATACCAGTCTTAACCCTCACCCACCTGACATTAGCCCTAGAGCTAACCCGTGTGATACTAGTCTTAACCCTCACCCACCTGACATTAGCCCTAGAGCTAACCCGTGTGATACCAGTCGTAACCCTCACCCACCTTACATTAGCCCTAGAGCTAACCCGTGTGATACCAGTCTTAACCCTCACCCACCTGACATTAGCCCTAGAGCTAACCCGTTTGATACCAGTCTTAACCCTCACCCACCTGACATTAGCCCAACCAGTTGGACACAAACCCTAAACAATTTAACACTAGATCTTACCCAGACACTACGCATGTGTATAGCTGTGACATTGTTTTGCACGTTAATTTCTTTCGAAAGTGATGTAAGGCTCCCATACATCAGACATCACCTTTCAAATATGACATCATGGAGGACATTACACATCATAACATCAGTTAATTTGGTTAGAGTGTTTATCACCATATAGTAAACGAGATATTCACCATGGAAACCACTTCCCTCAGAGTTGACGCGCACGCGCACTACACAACCAACATTCCTTTAAAACCCGACCACTCAGTGTTGGTGGTTTGTTTGAAATAAAGTGCGAGATATTGATCGCAATATAATAGAATCTGCCATTTGAACCTTGAGTTATTCAAATCAATAAAATTATCGATGAGAAATATGCAAATAGCAACCACCCCTCTCTCGACCTCACGAGGCAAAGAGGGATATCGATTATCTTTTGATTGATTTTTACAGAGTTTGATTTTTCTGATGGGCTGCGTGCTGAGGTCTGTTGTTTGACAATGGCTGGAGCAGAGTAACGGTGTTTTAATATTGCTGCCAATTAAGATGTGATGGCTCCTTTTTTAACTTGTCACGTACATGGCTTTCAGGGCATGGCGAGGAATGGATGATTTAATTGATATGGGGAAGAGGGATGAAGGGGGGGGAGGCAGGTTGTTTTTTTTTTTAAAACTCTGTGTTGATGACGTGATAAACAACATTAAATTAAGTTTTAGTGTACTCTCTATTCTTTCTTTTCAAAATAAAAGCGCTTTAAACTAAACTTTCACTTATGTTTACTCTTAAACTTAACTAGATTCTATATTTTATTATCAAAACCATGAAATTAAACTCCATATGTTATTTTTCTTGGAAAGAAATCAACTTTTCAAAAATTTATATAATATTATTTCTGTGAAAAAAATCATTCTCTAAAAATTATTATAGGTTTCACTTCTACATCGCGAATGCGCTTCTAAACTCTTCTTTCAAATGGTTCTATCGCTACGTACATTGTGTTAATAGCAGCTGTGGAAACGGCGTAATATTCGACTGTGGGTGGACATTATCCAAGGCGAGGGGGGGGGGAATGGATGGAACTTGGTTCTTCTATGCATTCGGCTTGTGTGCATTATGTTATAGAAATGAAGAACAACACTGTTCGGATGCCACGCAGGATCATTGTCGTTTACATAACCTTTAGTATTCTGGTCTCCGCCCACAATGTGTAGAGCCACCGACACATGCTAACCAGTCTAGTAGAGTAAGAAAGCTGGGATAGTGCTCCGGATAAGTTTTTCGAAGAAGATTCCGGTACCTTTGATGTCACGTGCACTGGGAATGTGGGGTCGATATATTGATAGGGATCGTGTGTTGTGTCGGTGGTCGCAGGTACCGAATGACGTTTTGGTCATGTCAATGTGGGGTCGATATATTGATAGGGATCGTGTGTTGTGTCGGGGGTCACAGGTACCGAATGACGTTTTTGTCATGGCAATGTTGGGTCGATATATTGATAGGGATCGTGTGTTCTGTCGGTGGTCGCAGGTACCGAATGACGTTTTTGTCATGTCAATGTGGGGTCGATATATTGATAGGGATCGTGTGTTGTGTCGGGGGTCCATGTACCGAATGACGTTTTTGTCATGGCAATGTGGGGTCGATATATTGATAGGGATCGTGTGTTGTGTCGGGGGTCGCAGGTACCGAATGACGTTTTTGTCATGTCAATGTGTGGTCGATATATTGATAGGGATCGTGTGTTGTGTCGGGGGTCCATGTACCGAATGACGTTTTTGTCATCGAAGAAATCAATTTTGTTTTTTTTTATCCGTGTACCAAGCATATAAAAAACTAATAAGGATGGGGAGAAAAAAATACCCAGATAATGGCAACATGCAAGAAAGAGATATTTAAACTAGACATTAAAAACACAATAACAACCTCACAAAAAACTATATATATATATATATATGTTTGTTTGTATGTATTTCTTAACTCCTGTAAACACATAGTTCTCCGTCTTTTTACAAATCTTTTAGCAGGTTTTTTTGTCAAATCGTTTATTTCTCATGTTTTCTTCCTCTTGGAACACTCCTGTCATGACTTGATGGTAGACATGGGCAGAGGCGTCACTAGGGTTGGTGTCACCCGGGGCGGTAGGTCATGGTGTCCCCCGGGGTGGTAGCTCCTGGTGTCACCTCGTCATGATTTAACCCAAAGAACTCCTCCGAGTTTTACAGTGCCAAATAACGGGAATATATATAGAATTTTACTGTCTTGTGTCACCCCCCCCCCGTGATGGTGTCAACAGGGGCGGCCCGCTCCCGCCGCACCCCTAGCGACGCCACTGGACATGGGTAATCGTAGGACGCGTTAGTCCTCTGTATAGAACGAGTGTCAGTAGGTTATTAGATATCTTTAAGTTCTCGTGTTTTCTGTCTTCAGGGTCCAATGCTGTCCTGTCTATCTCATTTATTTCTTAAACTTGTCCACAGTCCTTCTGTACTTCTCTCACATCACCTTAGCTCGTCTCACACCAATGTTCTATACTCTCCTCTTATATTGAGTTATACGGCATAGCAATGTCTTAAACCTGTTCTATTTTATGTCTATTGTCTGTGTTCTACGTCATACCTACCTTCTATTTTATGTCTATTGTCTGTGTTCTACGTCATACCTACCTTCTATTTTATGTCTATTGTCTGTGTTCAACGTCACACTCGTCATGTCCACTATTTATGCATGTGGTACTTGTCTTCAATGCTTTTTCCTCTGTCTTTTATCGGCTTTGAAATATAATATACCGTAAGTTTTTTTCCTAAAATGTAACGATTTGTCCCATCATTGTAAAGCATATCTCTATTTACCAAATGAGGCGAGTCAAACATTACGCCATTTACATCATCATCTGAAGCTCACACTTACTGACGGTGTAATTAATTTGACTTAATCCAATCAGGCATGCATGATTATCAGAGAACCAGCAGAACGGGAAACGGTGTCGCACGCAACGTGCCAGATTTTTAATTCATTTGTTGCACTCTGTAAGCCTGGGTCGCGTCGATCTGAAATGTATGGAGGCAGGGGAGCGGTGGGACGGATCTATCTGTAGTCTTGAGTCTAGAGTAGAGGCCTTTGACAGAAGTAGCGTTGGTGGGGCGGGGGTGGGAACAAATGTCATTTGATAAAGATGAAAAGGTTGGTAGTGCTGTTAGTAGAAGATTCACTTCACGGGGCGTGGTACTGTAAGACAAAGTGGGCGTGGTGTTGGCTAATGGTAGTAAATAGTGCTGTTAGTGGCAGGTTCACTTCACGGGGGGGTGGTACTGTCAGACAAAGTGGGCGTGGTGTTGGCTAATGGTAGTAAATAGTGCTGTTAGTGGCAGGTTCACCTCACGGGCGTGGTACTGTAAGACAAAGTGGGCGTGGTGTTGGCTAGTGATAGTAAATAGTGCTGTTGGTAGCAGGTTCACTTCATGGGGCGTGAAACTGTAAGACAAAGTGGGCGTGGTGTTGGCTAATGGTATTGAATAGTGCTGTTAGTGGCAGTTTCACTTCACAGGGCGTGTTACTGTAAGACAAAGTGGGCGTGGTGTTGGCTAATGGTAGTAAATAGTGTTGTTGGTTGCAGGTTTACTTCACGGGGCGTGGTACTGTAAGACAAAGTGGGCGTGGTGTTTGCTAATGGTAATAAATAGTGCTGTTAGTGGCAAGTTCACTTGACGGGGCGTGGTATTGTAAGACAAAGTGGGCGTGGTGTTGGCTAATGGTTGCAGGTTTACTTCACGGGGCGTGGTACTGTAAGACAAAGTGGGCGTGGTGTTTGCTAATGATAGTAAATAGCTGTTGGTCATATCTGTGGGATGTAATTGGTGGTAGCATTGGGTCTTTGGATGGTGAGTGGTGGTGACAATGAATTGACATGTAGAATAAGTGTTGAGTGATGTTGATAGTAAAATGACATGTAGAATTTGTGTTGAGTGATGGTGGTTGTGAAATGACATGTAGAATTGGTGTTGAGTGATGTTGATAGTAAAATAACATGTAGAATTGGTGTTGAGTGATGTTGATAGTAAAATGACATGTAGAATTGGTGTTGAGTGATGTTGATAGTGATATAACATGTAGAATTGGTGTTGAGTGATGTTGATAGTAAAATAACATGTAGAATTGGTGTTGAGTGATGTTGATAGTAAAATGACATGTAGAATTGGTGTTGAGCGATGCTGATAGTGAAATGACATGTAGAATTGGTGTTGAGTGATGCTGGTAGTGAAATGACATGAAGAATTGCTGGTGAGTAGTTCACACCTGAAACTTAAATTAAGTATGGAACAAACAAGTGATGAATAAATCGTAGTACAGGTATTTAAGGCTACTGGGTCTTGACCTTGACCTGGCTCAATGTTTTCATCCGCCATATTCTAGGAATAACGAAAGAGTTTACGAACGGCCTCCATTTTTTTTAGTCCGTTATATTTGGGTGCCGCCCTGCGGTAATTAAACGTGTTATCGTGTTGCCTGGCAGGGGAACAGCCGTTCATTGTCTCACACTAACAGTAAGATTTTCTTTGTCATTACAGATGGTGTCTGTGTCTGGTTGATAGATGGTGTCTGTGTCTTGTTGACAGATGGTGTCTGTGTCTTGTTGACAGATGGTGTCTGTGTCTTGTTGACAGATGGTTCCCGTGTCTTGTTGACAGATGGTGTCTGTATCTGGACTGATGGTGTCTGTGTCTTGTTGACAGATGGTGTCTGTGTCTTGTCGACAGATGGTGTCTGTATCTTATTGACAGATGCTCGCTGTGTCTTGTTGACCGATGGTGTCTGTCTTGTTGACAGATGGTGTCTGTATCTGGACTGATGGTGTCTGTTTCTTGTTGACAGATGGCGTCTGTGTCTTATTGACAGAGGGTTTCTGTGTCTTGTTGACAGATGGTGTCTTTATCTGGTCAGATGGTGTCTGTCTTGTTGACAGGTGGTGTCTGTGTCTTGTTGACAGATGGTGTCTGTATCTGGACAGATGGTGTCTGTGTCTTATTGACAGATGGGGTCTGTATCTGGACAGATGGTGTCTCTGTGTCTGGTTGACAGATGGTGTCTGTGTCTGGTTGACAGATGGTGTCTGTGTCTGGTTGACAGGTGGTGTCTGTGTCTTGACAGATGGTGTCTGTGTCTGCAAACTAACTTAACGAAAACAAAATAGTAGGGTGTAGATTGTAGGAAAGTTTTTTCGATCATTACCACCACCGCCACCTCTACCAAAGAAGTTATAGCACTTTATTTCCATAAATTATTTGCGCTTCCTCTTCTGTGCACCTAAAGTAAAGCGCGTGAAGTAAGTAACAGGGACACTTCATCCTGGAAGACTATTGACGTATGTCATAAGTTGAAAAGAATAGTTTCCATTTTTATGCCAGATGATAGATTTAGTACATTATTCCAAGTGTCCGACCATGTTAGTGTCCAGGGATAAAAACCCAAATACGCCCTCCTAATGACATGCATGCCCATCGCCTAGACTCCTCCGTTAGGCACGTGGGTGACATTCAAAGACAGGCTCACTCAGATTATCTTATTAAAAATGTGTACGAATGGGAAACGTGATCACTGAGGCGAAATTTATGATCGGAAAAACCACCAGTAAAAGTTAAAACTTATGAAAACATGCTTCACCTGCAATCAGTCTTAGCCTCGTTCACCCAGAGGAGCATTGTAATGGTTTATGTTTCATGTTTACAACATAAATATAATTGTGACAAGTATATTAGTTTCAGTAACTAAAATCTTTGGCGATCTCAGTCTTCCTGTATGGTTGTGAGGCTTTGGGCGCTCATTGCAGACCTCCAAAGAAGAATTAAAGCGCTAGAGATGAGATGTTTTCGAAAGGTACTAAACATCTCCTACACGGCACACATCACGAACGAAGCGGTCCGCGATAAAATAAGTGCTGTCATTGGCCCTTACGAGGACCTTCTCACCTCAATTAGAAAGAGGAAATTACGATGGTACGGACACGTGACAAGATCTGGAGGTCTCTCAAAGACGATATTGCAAGGCACAGTCCAGGGAAGAAGAAAAAGAGGCAGACCAAGGAAGATATGGGAGGACAATATCAAAGAGTGGACCGGCCTGTCATTTAGCGATTCCCAGAAGGCATCTCAGAACAGTGACACATGGCATGAGATAGGGCGCAGCTCAAAATGGTGCCCCAACGACCCAGCGTCGGGTTAAGGGACAGTTCAGTTCATTTCAACTAAAGTTAATTGGAAGCGGATGATGACATGCGTTAAAAAATGCACGAAAGACACTTCATGGCTTGAGAGTTAGGGCGTTGTAATCTATGCGTAGAAGATAAGTGTCACATAAATTTCGGCTGCGACAAACTATTCTATAGGATTGACTCGCAGAAGTCTTAAAGCCTTGGATCAGTACGGGAACACATCAAGTGTCAGGTGTTTGTTGCTCTGGAAACACAAAATAGGCTACCGTTGAAAGTAAGCCACATTCATCAAATAACAAAAGATATTATCCACCGCTCAACAGCTGAAACAGAAACTCGTCCTTCTTCCCTCTTGACAGGACAACGCCATGGACAGACTTTTCCGCCTTATAACATCAATACAAAAACAAACAAAGCACAGAAACTTCTCATTCCTGGCAGAGATAATTTGGACTAGAACAATTTTCCAAGAGAAACAGTTGGAGCTACAAACGTGAAACATTTGTGTATGTGTTTATCATATCCTATAGCCTAGCTCAAAGGCTCTTCCGACCATTCAGGTATAATCTTAACTATCACAGAAACATCGTGAAACTCATCCACGTACACATAACTATAACAACCCAAACATTGACCTTGGCCAACATCATACACAGGAGCCAGAACAACCCAAACATTGTACACAACATACACAAGAGCCAGAACAACCCAAACATTGTACACAACATACACATGAGCAAGAACAACCCAAACGTTGTACACAACATACACAAGAGCCAGAACAACCCAAACATCGACCTTGGCTCTCAACATACACATGAGCCAGAACAACCCAAACATCGACCTTGGCTCACAACATACACATGAGCCAGAACAACTCAAACATTGACCTTGGCTCTCAACATACACATGAGCCAGAACAACCCAAACATTGACCTTGGCTCTCAACATACACATCATCCACGTACACATGACTATAACAACCCAAACATTGACCTTGGCCAACATCATACACAGGAGCCAGAACAACCCAAACATTGACCTTGGCTCTCAACATACACATGAGCCAGAACAACCCAAACATTGTACACAACATACACAAGAGCCAGAACAACCCAAACATCGACCTTGGCTCTCAACATACACATGAGCCAGAACAACCCAAATATTGACCTTGGCTCTCAACATACACATGAGCCAGAACAACCCAAAGATCGACCTTGGCTCACAACATACACATGAGCCAGAACAACCCAAATATTGACCATGGCTCTCATCATACACATGAGCCAGAACAACCCAAACATCGACCATGGCTCTCAACATACACATGAGCCAGAACAACCCAAATATTGACCATGGCTCTCAACATACACATGAGCCAGAACAACCCAAAGATCGACCTTGGCTCTCAACATACACATGAGCCAGAACAACCCAAATATTGACCATGGCTCTCAACATACACATGAGCCAGAACAACCCAAACATTGACCTTGGCTCTCAACATACACATTAGCCAGAACAACACAAATATTGACCTTGGCTCTCAACATACACATCAGCCAGAACAACACAAATATTGACCTTGGCTCTCAACATACACATGAGCCAGAACAACTCAAACATTGACCATGGCTGTCAACATACACATTAGCCAGAACAACTCAAACATTGACCATGGCTGTCAACATACACATTAGCCAGAACAACCCAAACATTTACCTTGGCTCTAAACATACACATGAGCCAGAACAACCCAAACATTGACCATGGCTGTCAACATACACATTAGCCAGAACAACCCAAACATTTACCTTGGCTCTAAACATACACATGAGCCAGAACAACCCAAACATTGACCTTGGCTCTAAACATGAGCCAGAACAACACAAACATTGACCTTGGCTCTCAACATACACATGAGCCAGAACAACCCAAACATTTACCTTGGCTCTAAACATGAGCCAGAACAACACAAACATTGACCTTGGCTCTCAACATGAGCCAGAACAACCCAAACATTTACCTTGGCCCTCAACATACACATGAGCCAGAACAACTCAAACATTGAATTTGGCCCACAACATACACATGAGCCAGAACAACTCAAACATTGAATTTGGCCCTCAACAAAAACATGAGCCAGAACAACTCAAACATTGAATTTGGCCCACTACATACACATGAGCCAGAACAACTCAAACATTGAATTTGGCCCACAACATACACATGAGCCAGAACAATTCAAACATTGACCCTGGCCCTCCACATACACATGAGCAAGAACAACCCAAACGTTGTACACAATATACACATGAGCCAGAACAACCCAAAGATCGACCTTGGCTCTCAACATACACATGAGCTAGAACAACACAAACATTGACCATGGCTCTCAACATACACATGAGCCAGAACAACCCAAACATCGACCTTGGCTCTCAACATACACATGAGCCAGAACAACCCAAACATTGACCTTGGCTCTCAACATACACATGAGCCAGAACAACCCAAACATTGACCATGGCTCTCAGCATACACATGAGCCAGAACAACCCAAACATTGACCTCGGCTCTCAACATACACATGAGCCAGAACAACCCAAACATCGACCATGGCTCTCAACATACACATGAGCCAGAACAACCCAAACATTGTACACAACATACACATGAGCCAGAACAACCCAAACATTGACCTTGGCTCTCAACATACATTAGACAAAATGATACCACCGTGAGATTGAGCCTCTGCTCATGATATATATTGTGAAAGATATAGTCACACACTTGTTAACTTGTTATCCAAACACTGAACTCCAAGTCAGACTGTACAAATAAATCATGTTTAATTCTTTAACTTGGCAACACTCAACCCTAACTAAATTCGTATTCCTAATTCTGCCCTATTCATATCTCCGTCTGTCTCCTGTCCGTGTGTCCCTAACTCTTCCGTCTTATATACCCGTCAGTCTTTCATAAGACACGGTCAAGCTTGTTGACTTAGCCAATCTCTGGCAAGACTACCACACCCAGGCCCGCTGCCGTCCACAAGCTTGCCTCGTTTCTCGCCCGCACCCTTACCGCTTCACTGGACACCGCTGGCCCGTGGTCAATCCCCGTCCACATTAAAGGACCCAAGCTTGGCGTCAGTTGCCGGCCATAGCCAAGGATCCAAGCTTGGCCTCGTTCCTCGGCCGCACCCATCCAGCTTCAAAGGACCCGTCCCTCTGAGCGCCGACAATTCGCCCCCAGGGCCTCCACAATATATACCGTATCTTCTTTAGTAATTTTTAAAAGTATAGCAGCACCTTTCGATGTATTCACGTTATACAAGATGACACCATGTGATATAAGTTATTGTATCCCTTGCCCCGGCACGGGTTCAAAACAGCGACTGTCAAAACAGCGACCGTCATAACAGTGACTTCAAAACAGCGACTGTGTCAAAACAGCGACCGTCAAAACAGCGACTTCAAAACAGCGACTGTATCAAAACAGCGACTGTATCAAAACAGCGACTTCACCACAAAGCTATTCTGGTCCAACCAATGAGTCTTGTCTCGATAACGCTTACACGCACAGATTTACTTGGTCCAACCGTAAACCTAACACAGTGGTTCTCAACTTTTTGACACATAGACCCCTTTTTCATTTTCTAAACTTATCCAAGGACCACAAGTGAAAAAACTACATAAATGCATAGAGAAAAAATAAAACCTAAAACAATAGCAACATTTTGATGAAGTATTTAATGAAAATTATATATTTTGATTTAAATAAAATTTAAAAGCAATTAATGACGCAGATTAGCATATGCTACATACATATGCACTTATTCATATACAAACAGCTGGTGAGTGAAATAAAATTGTATCAACAAAAAATTAAAAATAACATTTAATTTGTCTTAGCTCCATAATATTTTAATGAATTAAAAGGAAGATTTAAAACAGAATAGAAAAGATGATGGTTATTTAAATTATGTGACATTTATCTCATTTTGAAGTATTTATTGAAATTAAAAGTTTTGTTTAAAATAAAATTTAAATCAATTCACTGAGGCTACGTATACACTCATTTATGCAAATACAAAAAAAAAAAAAAAAAACCTACTCAGGGAAAATAAAATTATATTAACAAAGAATTAATAACATTTAATT
>MUZC01000132.1:99239-123501 GCA_002072015.1 Radix auricularia
CTTTAAAAATCCTTGAAAAGGTGGCAGAGAAATGAACTAGAAACTAAATTAATCTCAGGGGAAGTAAGCTTTTAGTCACGAGTTGTCTATTTTGAAGGTTCTATTTTTACGCTAGTTGGTGGCATGTTACATTTATAGCAATGAAAGGCTTGCTTTTAAAAAGTAGATTAAAACATTTACTGTAAACATGTGTGGTTTGAAGAGAAATTCAGACCGTTGAGTGTCTGTAGCAGATAATATAAGATAGAGTAAGAAGAAGATTATGCAAATATGGTCTTTAAGCTGATTCTATGGATGTAGCTAGTTGTGTCCCTGCCCTCTACTTCAACGAGGTAGCTTTGTGAACAGCTGGTGGTCATACCGTCCTCGGCATACATTCAGCTGGTGGTCATACCGTCCTCGGCATACATTCAGCTGGTGGTCATGCCGTCCTGGGAATACTTTCAGCTGGTGGTCATGCCGTCCTGGGCATACTTTCAGCTGGTGGTCATGCCGTCCTGGGGATACTTTCAGCTGGTGGTCATGCCGTCCTGGGGATACATTCAACTGGTGGTCATGCCGTCCTTGTGATACATTCAGCTGGTGGTCATGCCGTCCTGGGGATATCTTTAGCTGGTGGTCATGCCGTCCTTGTGATACATTCAGCTGGTGGTTATGGCGTCCTGGGGATACATTCAGCTGGTGGTCATGCCGTCCTGGGGATATCTTTAGCTGGTGGTCATGCCGTCCTTGTGATACATTCAACTGGTGGTCATGCCGTCCTGGGAATACTTTCAGCTGGTGGTCATGCCGTCCTTGTGATACATTCAGCTGGTGGTCATGCCGTCCTGGGCATACTTTCAGCTGGTGGTCATGCCGTCCTTGTGATACATTCAGCTGGTGGTTATACATTCAGCTGGTGGTCATGCCGTCCTGGGGATATCTTTAGCTGGTGGTCATGCCGTCCTGGGCATACATTCAGCTGGTGGTCATGGCGTCCTCGGCATACATTCAGCTGGTGGTCATGCCGTCCTGGGGATATCTTTAGCTGGTGGTCATGCCGTCCTGGGCATACATTCAGCTAGTGGTCATGGCGTCCTCGGCATACATTCAGCTGCTGGTCATGCCGTCCTGGGCATACATTCAGCTGGTGGTCACGGCGTCCTCGGCATACATTCAGCTGGTGGTCATGCCGTCCTGTGGATACATTCAAAGATATCCTCCCATAAGTGTGTGGGGCTTAAGCACTCTCAAGAGGAGGGGCTATTGAAGAATCTTTTTTTTTAAATCGAACATTTCTTTGAGAGCTGGATGAAACCATTAGTAGAGCCACATCTGGCTCGCGAGCCATGGATTTTTCATGGAAAACATAGACTCTAATATGTTTTAATTTTAAGATATATGTAAGTAATTATTTATGTTATTTTAGTTTGTACTGATGAACGTTTACTATTATTAGTATTAGTTGATAAATAAAGCTTAAATTTATTGTCTTTTTACACAAATAGTTTGTGTAATTTGTTTGTTTTTTTTAATAAAAAGCTTTATGCAGTCCCATTCTGTAGAATGTTCAATGAAATTTGTTTCTGTACAATGAAATGTGTTTCTAAAAATGTAATGTGTTTCTGTACAAGTACAATGAAATGTGTTTCTGTACAATGAAATGTGTTTCTGTACAATGAAATGTGTTTCTGTACAATGAAATGTGTTTCTGTACAATGAAATGTGGTTCACTTAACTTCTGCCAACAATAAACATTACATTGAAAGTAAGACTCAAATTAAAAGTATTACATGAAGAAAGGGATAGCGAGCACACAAACTCTTGTTTAACACATATCTCTTATAGATAATATGATTATGCTGTTTTTAAAAAAATAATTAAACTCTAGCTCTTACTGTTGTTTTGTCGTCGTTGATTTAAACTTGTTTGAAAATGTCCATATCAGATGCCGGTACTAAAGCCCCTATATTATGTGCCCTGTGTATGTGATGTCCATGTCAGATGTTGGTACTAAAGGTCCTATATTCCTTGCCCTGTGTATGTGATGTCTATGTCAGATGTTGGTACTAAAGGTCCTATATTATGTGCCCTGTGTATGTGATGTCCATGTCAGATGTTGGTACTAAAGCTCCTATATTCCTTGCCCTGTGTATGTGATGTCTATGTGAGATGTCTGATTATAACCGTATGTTGCTGCAACAGTCAAAAATTAATTTTTGACTCCAAAAAGTTATAACAGTAACGTCTGATTTAAGGTTAGCTTTCTTTTTAAACCACTCTTAGATAATTATACCCGACATACATTGAAATGCCGACTCATCAATTCTACGTAAGTAGGGCAAAGTGTATGGGGGTGGGGGGATGATCGTTCCGGAGTTTGTATAGCAATTGACAATAGTTCATGATTATAAATAAAACGTCGGATGAGTTAAATCGTTAGATAAAAGTGGATGGGTTGAATTCGATAAAGTTTAAAACAATATTGTATCATAGTGCATCATTTTATGGTTCTGTTGTCATGTTCTTCAATTGTCATCTGTCTCAAATGATGTTACGAGTCGAGACTTATCTGTGTCAGTGTCATGAATTCCATTGAAGCGTGCGCCTATTTCTATCTTTATATTTAAGCAAGTGGCTTAAACCTCACCTATGAGACACAGTGTAACCTGATTTCTAATACAGAATCGTCAACTTTTTAAATGCGATCGATTTAACAGATAATTTTGTGAGTGTGTTCGACAACTGAAACACTAAAACTAAAACGTTTGACAACTGTAACACTAAAACTAAAAAGTTTGACAACCGTAACACTAAAACTAAAACGTTCGACAACCGTAACACTAAAACGTTCAAATTTCATTCAACGCCCGTGCCGAGTACCAGGGTCCCGATCGTTAGCTCGCCATTGTTTACACCGCCATTGTTTATAGTCGCCTAGGTGACAAGTGCTTCGGGTTCTCGGTTACCCATGGCACTGATGGAATTATCAACTCAACATATCATTCACATTCTACTGTGTGCGCAGCGGACATGTCGTGTCAGTGCTCACCAGGGCGCCGTCGCTGTATATAGATATTTATATTTTTTTTTTAAATTCCGTAACAGGTGTGGTCCGTATTGCAATTAGATTTTCATAATCAGAAATTAATCATGTAACACCGAATCTAATATATAAGGTGCCTCCATTAAATACATCACGCACCAGGAGGGGGGAGGGGTGTAAGAAAGTGTGACAGTTTGTTACAGGGGATGAGGGGGTCCGGCCATGTGTTAATAAAACACTATTTTTGTTCGAAAGTGTGACGTACTTGGGGGGGGGGGCGAGATTTATGACAGTTTGTGACAGGGTGGATTTGTGAGTTTTTAAAAAATGGTTAAAAAGCGGGTGACGCACTTAATGGACAGCCCCTTATCGACCTCACTTGCCTGAGCCTGAAACAATATATAATAGCCCAAGCGGTTTATGTACGTACAATGAGACAAATTTCAAAATCATTTGTTTCATATCTTTCTACGGAATTCAAATGTTGTCGGTGTTACAAAGCCTTAATAATATAGCCTGACATGAGTGAGGAATTAACTTATAGATCCTCTATAGCTCAAGGGGTTGATATACTAAACGGAGTAGCACCGGGCCGCACTAACTTTAATTCTTTAAAAAATTACCTAAACGAATATTTCGTCAAATAACATTAGAAGATGGGAAGTTCACGCAATGCCGTCAACATAATTTAGTGCGTTATTTTTTAGGGCTCCTTTTTTAGATATAATCATTAACACCCCTAACCCCACCCCCTCTTCCAAATCCTTCCTGCTTAAGCTACGATGGCACTTTTTATTCTTTTTATTTAGGGGCAGCATTTTGTTTTTTAACTTACAAGGAATTTCTTCGTGGAAAAGTGCAGCCAATAGTGTACCCATCGGAGCCGTCCATAAATGACGTCACGCGATTTTGGACGATTTTTAACCCCACCCCCACCCGAACCCCACGTCACACTTCCTAGCAAAAACCCTCCATTTTGACGTCACAACGCTTCGAACCCCCCCTCCCACACACACTCACACACACACACACACACACACACACACACAATTACATTTTTGTCATTTAAAGACGTATTTATTGTAAGACTGTCCTCTAATATCGCAACAGGCTTGGCACCTTTGAAAACTAAAACTAGGGCTGTACTGAATTCTTTTTTTTTTTTTTAAAATCCGGATGGAACTGGATTCTGGTCGGATTAGGCCGGATTTATGAAGCGAAATCCGACTGGAGCCGGATTTTTTTAATTGACCGAATTCCGGAATTGACGGAGCCGAAAGCCCGTACAGCCCTATTTAAAACGTGATTAAATAAATTTAAGTGGAACTAATTTTAAGTTGCTCCTTTTGAAGTGTCGTCACATTTCTTAAACACGTCCTCCCTCTCGTCACACATTGTCTCAAATGCCTGACCCCCTCCCCCCTAAACGCATGACGTCATTTATGGACGGCCCCTCTCCCCATCCCAACATCACTAACTCCAATTGTTAACATTACTGTTATTTTTTATGCGTACAAAGCTTAGTTTTTAATGTCACACTAGTCACACGGCACAGTTCATGTCACAGTTCATGTCACAGTTTATGTCACAGTTCATGTCACAGTTCATGTCACAGTTTTCTGTCACAGTTCATGTCACAGTTCATGTCACAGTTCATGTCGCAGTTTATGTCATAGTTCATGTCACAGTTACTGTCACAGTTCCTGTCACAGTTCCTGTAACAGTTTATGTCCCTGTTCATGTCACAGTTTAATTCATAGTTCATGTCACAGTTCATGTCACAGTTCCTGTCACAGTTTATGTCACAGTTCATGTCACAGTTCATGTCACAGTTTATGTCACAGTTTCTGTCACAGTTCATATCACAGTTTATGTCACAGTTTCTGTCACAGTTCCTGTCACAGTTTCTGTCACAGTTCCTGTCACAGTTTATGTCACAGTTCCTGTCACAGTTTATGTCACAGTTCATGTCACAGTTTATGTCACAGTTCATGTCACAGTTTATGTCACAGTTCCTGTCACAGTTTATGTCACAGTTCCTGTCACAGTTTATGTCACCGTTCCTGTCACAGTTTATGTCACAGTTCCTGTCATAGTTCATGTCACAGTTTATGTCACAGTTCCTGTCACAGTTTATGTCACAGTTCCTGTCATAGTTCATGTCACAGTTTATGTTACAGTTCCTGTCACAGTTCCTGTATTCGACTGTTTCTTCTAAACAGTAAAGCCCACATGATGGTAATGGTCTACCAGCACATACGTCATCAGTCAGAACAACACAAATACATACAGAATTGTGAAAATATATAATATACGTCCCATGTTGGTTTAGAAATTGCTAATTACGAAAATTCCAGAAAGTCTGGCGCCAATGCAGTTGCCTTCTGAAACAAATAAATGACGTCATAACATAGGCTTAATGTCTGAAGAATTTGAGTTTTTTAAACAACTCTTTTGATTTCTATTCTCCTTTTTACCAGCACTTGGGATAAGAAAACTGCGAGAAATCGAAGACAAATCATAAGAGATATTTATTCCATTCGGCGGTGCTGTCATTAGTTAATTATTTATTTTTTATTTATTTATTTTTTTACTTTTTTTTTTTAAACACGGAATTAGTCTTTCATTATGTCATAAATAACAGAAATTTTAAACTATTTAAAAAGATGTTATTGTCTTTTTTAATTAGGTTTTTTTTTTAATAGAATGCGATTATTTGTAATTTGATTATATAGAAAAATTGGGAACCGCTCATAAACGAGCTGTAGAGCAGATCTGTATTCGAACTATTTGCAGGTCTAAATAATCGTTATCACGGTTTACCTGTAGAATCAAGGCTCCCAGTGGACATATCGATACCAATTACAAGTAACAAGTATCGGCCTACTTTTAAAAAAATCTGCCAGGGATTTATATACATTCTAACAAATGGTTTCTGTATGCGCCGGCGTCAAACGTCGGGTGTTTGCTGCTCAATTCGATTTCTCTCTACCCTGCGGGGCGCCGATAACAACAAGAACTTATTGAGTTACAATCCTTCGTTTGTGGCAGGAAATCATTCTTAGATGTTCGTGCCACTGTGCCTCGGAGATCTTACACGAATGTCAGCAATGGATGGTTGGTTGCTAAGGCAACCATGCACCTGGATAGAGTTCTTCAACTGGTAGGATACGAATGTGTGCCCTGCGGCGGAGGTTCCGCTTCAATGAATTTAATTTCCCTAATCATTCGTAAAAGAACTGTAAATTGCGTTGGTTCATGACTTATTGCCCCGAAAAATTCACCACCCCTTTTAATAAGGTTTTAATAAAGGAAAGTTTAAGGTAAGGTGGAGGGGTGTGGGGCGCGACACAGTTGTCCTAACAGAGCATTTAGTTTTTCAATTTAATGCATTTATTAGTCACGCAAAACGTTTCTAGTTTCTGAGAACTACTTTTTTTTCCACTGTTTTATTTCTGAGTCATCTTTTCGTTTGTTAGTTACTATCTTTAGTAATAGTTTTCTTCCTATCAAAACAAAAACAAAAATGACCTATGACCTACTACATATTCTCCGCTATAATGTAAACTACAGGGTGATATATTTTAAATTTTTAGAAAACATGGCAGTTATCATATCACAAATACAATACATATTTGACGTTCCCAATACAAAGTCAAGTCTGTTATATTGAAATTCCTTCCACCCAAGTCTTTGACACGACTCTTATCATGGCAGACTTACTTCTTAGGACCACGTCTGTTTTCTCCATCGCCCCTGTCTCCTCTTACATGATAAACTGACAGCACGACTACAGTTACTCAGCCACTGACTGGAGCTGACGGCAGTAACAGTTGTTATGAAGAAGTCGGTTAATCTGGCCCGGCCCAGTACTGTCAGGTCACGTGGGGAGCCACCAAAAGGTCATCCCGTGGACGCCATTCTTGAGAATGACGGTGACGTTGGTGGGATAAAATAAATATTTAACACGCGTAAAACATGTGTGCGGCAGCCTTGACCTATCCCTGGAAGACTTGACACATACACACACACGCGCGCGCGCGCTTGCATGAAGACCCAAACACACACAATCACTCGATGACGTTATGTTTATCCCGATGGCTAAGACATACATCTCGTGATTTAACGAAAGTCTGTTCGCTGGGCGATGCTTCACTCTTAACTAGACTAACGTTCGGTTCCACTGCGTGGCATAGGAGAGCAAAAATCTAATACCCGAAGAAAACAATATAGTCTATATTTTTTAAAATCTCTTTAGAGTCAAAAAGGAAAACGCTAAAATTACTTAATTAAGGATGAGGGCCAGGGTGTAATCAGAGCCTATGATATATACATCACATGTATGTATCTACGCCACTTGAAAGAACACTCAAATAGTCATTGGACCTTACTAAATGTTTTATTTTATTAATGTTTTTTTTTTTTTAATTCGCTTTTGCCTGTCATAATGTTTACATGTAATGAATAATAATTTTTAAAATGTACAATGATCTGCCTCTATTATTTCCCTACAGAAAGACGATATATGACACAGTAATATACCGATAAACAAATACATTTTTTTATAAAAAAATAAGCCACATTAACTATTTTTGAAGTCAGTTTTCTAAATCAATATTTCAGACAAAATGCTGTTAGATTTCTTTGGTACATGTAAACATAATTTTCAGAGGTCAACATTTGAGTGCACGATCTTTTCCCAGCAGCCAGAAGGTGGAACAAATCTTTTAATCCCAAAATTGTGCAACGGGCGACGTCATTTCCTCTTCTGCCGCAACCACTGCTTCAAGGTCAAGCCCAGACTTAAATATAACAAAAAGTATCCGTATTCGATACACGAAGAGTGTATTCGATCCTGCCCACTTTTTATGACTTTGTTGCGGTTTAGTCATGGGCGCTCGCCGGTTTTGGCACGTTGTAAGGGGGGGGGGGGAAATGTCAGATGTTGCCCTAACAATTTCAAGAGGATCCTTATCCGTTAAAGATCAGATGAGAAGAGAAAAAGCGCTTTTTGGCTGTAGAGAGATTTTTTTATTGTACGTGAGCATTTTGGGATTGGGGGGGGGGGGGAGAGAAAGGGATTTACGATAGGTTAAAATCATACAACAGTTTGTAAGGCTCAAACTAGGACGTCTATGACATCACTCGTCTGCTGATACAAGGACGAAACAAGACGATATTGGCAAAGCAACGTGGATGTCATATTTATATTAACATTACGCAAGGACAGAGTCAAATGTAGGGCAAAGTCTAACTGCACATCAGTTCTGGAAGTGTACACGGAATCGGTGTTTAATCCTCTCCGGCGTTTTAGGACAAAATTGTCTTTCAACATTATCAGCGCTCAATAGCCCTTGTCATTTCATGGCGGTATTCTAAAAATAGCAATATCCAGGGTATACGGTTGGACAAAGTCCCTTAATAAACAACCGGTAAAAACGTCTTTTTACTATAAATCTAATATATAAAGATGAAAGTTTGTTACTTTGTTTGTTTGATACCCATAGAATTCCACACCATTGGATCTAGGCTGCTGAAATTTGGCATGGGACCCTCATTTGACCCCGGGACAGGTCATAGGCTATGTTTCAACCCCAGGTGACCACCCCTAGGGTAAGGGGGTCCATTATGTTGCTATTTTTCCTTATGTGAACTATATAAAAACTTAAAATCACAAATTCTCCACTTTCCCGTGTAAATAGAAACATGAGACTTTGGGAAGTTGTTGAGTACACTCCCGCGATGGTAACATGCAATTAAAAAAGTATTTAAATAATCACTCACTGGGGGCCGGGGGCCCAAATGTATTTTATCTTATACAAAAACTGACTCATCACTAATTCTCCAATATCCCGTGTCGGTAGAAGCATGAAACTTTGGTAAGTTGTTGAGTATCCTCTCGCGACGATAATAGGCGTAAAATAATTTTAAAACTCACACTCCTGGGGGCCGGGAACTATAAAAACTGAAAATCACCAATTCTCCTATTTCCCTGAAACTTTGGGAAAAGTGTTGATTACACTCACTGGGGGCCGGGGGCCCAAATGTATTTTTTCTTATATAAAAAGTTAATCATCACAAACTCTACAACTTCCCGTGTAGGTAGACCCATGAAATTTTTGGAAATTATTGAGTACATTCCGGGAGATTGCTGAATCAGTTTTCATAACTGTTTTTTATTGCATTAAAGTAGCACCAAAAAATTTCCTTTTTATTAAAATACGGTTATTCATTTTAAAAAATGTTACGTTTATAATCCAATTAAAGTAATATGTAAATAATTTGAATTATAAAAAGAATATGAAAATATTCAGAATTCTCCGTTAATAAACACCACAGTAGGCATAATAATAATTATTTTCTTTTTTAAAAAAAATAATTAAAAAAATAATTAAAATTTCAAGCGTCTTGCAAAAATTGACATCTGAAGAATTAAAACGATATCAGAGGCTGGAGTTTTAGTCTATTCAACGCAATCGTTTTCTTTTTTATGTTATCGCAATTTAGGGGAGCCCGCCTTTTATTATTTTTTTTTATTCTTTAAATTAATTCAACCCAAAGTAATGGAACAAAAGGATGTGCTAATTGAAAATGCTGTTATATATGCTAAAACAATTTGTGAAGAGTTGGAGATATCCACTGAACGCCGAATCAGAATGAGAACAAATATGAATGGGGAGAGTTCAGAAGACGTGTTTCTATCTTAGAACAAGAAATGTAACGATAATGTTTTTATCGATGAATAGAATTATAAAAGAAAATAAAAGAACGCTTTGATCAGGTGCATATCCTTGCCAGAAAATATTCGTGTATAAAATCATGTAATACCATGTAACCTACTAAATGAAGAAAAACATCAAATAAATTACAGTTTTAACATTGATACAAAAAAGTCAATATTGGAAGAAAAAAGGATCCTGGCATTTATGGCTGTATTTACTTTACAAGAGGAGGCATTACGTTAGAAAAAACGGATGGAAAGACCCTTTGATCTATTAAAATTTATTCAACAGTATAGATTGGAAAATTCTGCACCAAACATTGAAATTTTGATAAGATTTTTTTTTCAACAATTGCTATCAGTGTCGCTAGTTGAGATAGGAGCTTCTCCAAACTAAAGTTGAAAAAAAAATTATCTTCGTTCCCCAATGAGGAATTTAAGACTACAAAATCTTGTAGCATTGTTCATAAAACAAGAAATTACAAATTCATGTAAGTTGAAATTTTGAAAGCATAATTCACGATTTTTCTGCTATGAAAGTTAGTAAAATAAATGTTGAAATATTGAAATATGTTTTTCAAATATTAAAAAAATCATTTATCTATATTTCCTCCATCATTTTGAGTATTTGCGTGCCACAGGTTTTGCAAATTGACAGCCACAGCGCAGTTCATCACAGATATAAGGCTTGTGGCCTAAATCCTCCTTCAAAAAGATTTTGAGAACACAGAAGAAGAAGAAATGTATCTAGACAATATATAAAAAATTTAAGCACATAAATTGTTTGTGTTTTTTAATGTGTAAATTGGAATATGTTTTGTGCCATGGGGGTGGGGCATGCGACCTTGGTAACTTTCTTGTCGCCTTAAAATAAAGTATCTGGTATTTTTATAAGTGTGTATTTATAGGTAAATCATTTTATGTGGTCTCTTTTATTACTGCTTACATAAATATGGCATTCAATGATAAAAATGTTTCCATTTTTTACTTCGCCTCAATTCTTGTTTATTAATTTATAAAATCCATCATATGATTTTTAGGGGGCATCCATAAATAACATCGTGCTATAATTTTTGCTGATTTTTCACTCCCCCCCCCCTCGTCACACGTCGTCATAAAAACTTGGACCCCTTTCAATATGACGTACGTTACAAAGCTTTGCCCCCCCCCACCACCCCATGAAAGCCGTATTTCTGATTGAATATGAGCATGTTTCAAATCAGTTTTTGTCATTTAAGTTTAAGCATGTTTTTTGTGTAAAGCTGAGCTATAATATCGTAACACGCGTGAAGCCATGTAAAACGTCATTAAATAAAGTGTCAGTAATCAAATATTTAATTGAAAATTTTATTTAAAGTTGCGCGTTTAGATGTGATGTCATATTTATTAAAATACCCCCATCGTCATACATCATCACAAATGCGTAAACTCCCCCCCCCACACACACACACAAAAATAACAGCAAAACAGGTGCATGACGTCATTTAATGGACGCCCCTGAAACAGTGGAAAATCGGAGACCACCACGGGTGGTAAAAGTTCTAGCTACGCCATTGACGAGTAAATTCAGTTTTTTTGCGCACATATCAATGAACCTTGGTCAGAAAAATGTCGCGAAGCCAGCACCATCCAATGTTCCCGTGACGACCGAAAAAAATCATTACTGGACTCTGTCTAGTATCTTATCTTATCTTTATCTATTACAGAAGCTCCCTCTATACAGAAGATTATTGCGTCCTACGCTAATCTATGGTTTGTGTCTAGTCCTAAATTCTTATTAGAGTTTTATATGAATACTTAGCTTTAAATCTACAAGAAATTCCTGGCTGCTTACGAAACCGTTTCGCCTGGGGCAGGAAGTTAGATTCGGATGGCATCTGTTTACGCAATTTTCTATTTTCTTTCTTTCTAGCGGTGTAGTTGGCTTGAAAATTTTCATTCGGTAAGATATTGAACTTTAAAATACTATTTTTAAGTATACTAAGCCGGCATTTTAAGCAAGTTAACATAATTTTATCTTAGCTTGCGTAAAATACCGACTTAATTAGTTTATCTGAAAATTAGATTAATTACTGCATCCCCAGTTCATGTGAACTGTTCCCTTAAGTGTATTATGATGATGAAAATTACTAAAAATGAATACGAATCGTTAGGTCATAAACTTCACCAACACGACTTTAGAAGATGTCTGGCTTGCATTCGTAAAAGTCTTTTTTTTTTTTATTCAGTTTGAAATCAGTTAAAATTGTGTTTCCATTTTCATCTTCTTGGTTCTGTGAATTTGGCATTAACTGAAATCAAGTCCAAGAAACGAGAGACTTACGGATATATCACAGTAATATTCATTTTAAAAATGTTATCTTTTAAATAAAATAAGTTTTTAAAACTTGTGTGTGTGTCGCGAAAACTCTCGAATATTCTTTCTTAGTGAGTCGTTAAACCTAAAAATAAATTTGAGAAACACTGATTTAAACAAATAAAGCATGCACAGACAAAATATTTTCAAACAAAATAAATCTCACTTTAAATATAATGAACATTCGCCTGCATTGAATTCAAAAACGTTTAGCTACACAAAATGATCGTCCATGCTCATATCTTTAAGTATTTTATTATTTCAAAATAAATTGTGTGTATATATAATATAATTTATACTATAAAGTAGAAACATATGACTGGATACGTAATCCCTTTGCCACGCTTGATACATCAAAAAGTAAGTTGTCATACCAAGAAGAAGGAGAATTAATCAACCTATCATCGGATCGTACACTTAAAATAACATTTTCCGAAATAGTTCTGGACGAATTTTGGATCTCTGTGCAAGAAGAATACTGAGCTCTCTCCATGAAGGCACTTAAAATCTTGTTGCAATTTTTAACATCATATTTGTGTGAACTCGGTTTCTCGATAGTCACCAAAATTAAAAACTAAAAAACGAGCAACACTTACTATTTTGGATGAAGAATTGAGGGGAGCTATTTCTAAAACTAGGCCTAATATCACTGAAATTTGTAAAAACCGTCAAGCTCAGGTTTCACATTAAATCTTTTTATTTTTCTGAATTAAATTTTGCAGGTTTTTTTTTACTCCTTCATTTTCGTGCTCCCAAAATTTTGGTCATGATCAAAAGTGCTCACCGAATTCAAAAGATTAAGAACCACTGATTTATAGCTTTATTTAAAGTCAACTTTGAACTGGTATTTGTGCAGTGGCGTAACAGGAGAGGCAAAGAGGTGCTAACCCCGGGCAGCACTGGGCTGAAAATTCGTCATCGTTAATTTAAATTTAAAAAACACACAAAATGAACAGACAAAATAAGACACAGAATGAGTATGACATAGTGAGACTGATATCGCGGTACCTGTTATTATATAATTAATTCTTCAAGTCTGCTAACTCATTTTGTCGTAAAAGTGAAAATGCAGTACTCGATCAAATTTCAATAGCACACAGGGAGTAAGGCGTACAGGGAGTAAACCTTACAGGGAGTAAGCCGTACAGAGGGTAAGCCGTAGGGAGTAAACCGTACATGTAGTAAGCCGTGTATGTAGTAAGGCGTACAGGGAGTAAGGCGTACAGGGAGTAAGGCGTACATGGAGTAAGGCGTACAGGGAGTAAGGCGTACAGGGAGTAAGACGTACAGGGAGTAAGCCGTACAGGGAGTAAGGCGTACAGGGAGTAAGCCGTACAGGGAGTAAGCCGTACAGGGAGTAAGCCATACAGGGAGTAAGCCGTACAGAGGGTAAGCCGTAGGGAGTAAACAGTACATGTAGTAAGACGTACAGGGAGTAAGACGTACAGGGAGTAAGGCGTACAGGGAGTATTTCGTACAGGGAGTAAGGCGTACAGGGAGTATTTCGTACAGGGAGTAAGGCGTCCAGGGAGTAAGACGTACAGGGAGTATTTCGTACAGGGAGTAAGACGTACAGGGAGTAAGGCGTACAGGGAGTAAGACGTACAGGGAGTAAGGCGTACAGGGAGTATTTCGTACAGGGAGTAAGGCGTCCAGGGAGTAAGACGTACAGGGAGTAAGGCGTACAGGGAGTAAGACGTACAGGGAGTAAGCGTACAGGGAGTAAGCCATACATGTAGTAAGCCGTACATGCAGTAAGCCGTGTATGTAGTATGGCGTACCGGGAGTAAGGCGTACAGGGAGTAAACCTTACAGGGAGTACGCCGTACAGAGGGTAAGCCGTAGGGAGTAAACCGTACATGTAGTAAGCCGTACATGAAGTAAGCCGTGTATGTAGTAAGGCGTATAGGGATTAAGGCGTACAGGGAGTAAGACGTACAGGGAGTAAGGCGTACAGGGAGTAAACCGTACATGTAGTAAGACGTACAGGGAGTAAGACGTACAGGGAGTAAACCGTACATGTAGTAAGACGTACAGGGAGTAAGACGTACAGGGAGTAAGGCGTACAGGGAGTATTTCGTACAGGGAGTAAGGCGTCCAGGGAGTAAGACGTACAGGGAGTAAGGCGTACAGGGAGTAAGACGTACAGGGAGTAAGGCGTACAGGGAGTAAGCCGTACAGGGAGTAAGGCGTACAGGGAGTAAGCCGTACAGGGAGTAAGGCGTACAGGGAGTAAGCCGTACAGGGAGTAAGGCGCACAGAGCGTAAGTCGTATAGGGAGTAAGGCGTACAGGGAGTAAGCCGTACAGGGAGTGAGGCGTACAGGGAGTAAGATGAAAGTCTAGTCTTGTATTTTGATTAGAGTTTTAAATTAATGTTGATAGTGTAGTGATTTTCCTGGTTTGATGCAGACAATAAGAACGATAATTTTTATGTCTTTGTTCTTGCTTACGGAACAAGAAAGTTTTTTTTTTTTTTAAATCTCTGTCTATCTAGGATTGTTTTAGATTATCTGTGTGAAGAGTTTCCAAGTTAGAAGTTGTTACCTTTTGTATTATTAATACTTTGCTCTTTGTTCCTCTATCCTCTAGTGTTTCATGTTAAATGATTTAACCAATGGTTGCTGAGTCCCTCAGTACAAGAGTTTATTGCTACAAATTTCGTCTACGTCTATTTTGCTGTCCAACACATAAAGATCTTTGTATAGTAGAACCATTTTTAAACCTCTTCAAATATTGCAGGCTGTATTTTGTGCACACGACACGGAAGGGAGTTTTTCAGTCAACAAATTATTTATCTTTCGAACCCAACACTTACGGCAAAGGTCGGTGACAGGCGACACAACCCGACCAAAGGGAGATAATAGGAAATGTTGTCTTCATTACACGGCCATTTCCTCAAAATTAATTGGTTGTGTCTCTTGATTTATTATTATCATTTTTTAAGAGATGGGTTAATTGATGGGCAAGACTGCATTCAGACAAGGTAGAAAGAAATGTATTAACAAGGTATGATAAAGACTGGATAAAAGACAATAAAACAACGAACACAGGCAAGCAAGTATCAAAACACACACATGACTGGTCGGCTTTTCTTATTTCGCACCACACATTTAAATGGTGCAGTTTTATCTGCCACAGTCCTCCTATCACTAAGTCTATGCAGAAGATTATTACGGGCGCATTGTTATGTTCATATTAGTCATGTTGTAGACTTACTGACCGTATATTATAGAATATACTTTAAATGAAATAAATCTGATATTAGATGGTATAAAATGGTTACTAGGGCAAGGGAGAGAGTTGGTTTTGATCTGAAAGCCAGGATATTTTTTTTCTTTGTTAATTATTAGAATATTCAATGTTAGTTATTGTTACTGGATTCTGATGATAGTTACAGGATTATGGTGATAGTTACAGGATTATGGTGATAGTTACAGGATTATGGTGATAGTTACAGGATTATGATGATAAAGCCAACACTTTATCATTATTTAAAACTCTAATAAGAATACAGGACTAAACACAAACCATAGATGTAGGACGCAATAATCTTCCGTACAGGAGCGTCTGTAATATATATGATAAGATAAGATGGTGATACTAGTGATAGTTAAAGGATTCTGGTTAACCTGATCTATTGTAATCATTTTGGTATCCATACTTTTCTTGCAATACAAGATATTGATCATGCATGATTTAAGTATGACGTCAAGACAAGATACAGTCAAAGCTCTTTGAAAATGACAACAGAACAACACTAACACAATTGTGAGTTCACAAAGAAATAATTAATAATTCAATTAACAACAAACAGCATTTGGTTGATGAATAAAGTTGTTTTTTAAATTTTATTTCAATTTCTACAACATGTCATAAAGCAAATTAGATTTTTGTAAAGTCTACTACAATATCCAACGAGTGAAATGGTTATTTCATAGCAGATGCTGGCAACTCATAAGTATATTTAAATTTTAACCAATTGGTTTGAAAACTGAAAGACTCATTTTTCAATTAAAAAAAAACAAAAACTCTGTAACAAAGAACTTATTTGAAGTTCCTACTGTAACCATACCTAATTATTTAATGACATAATTCACGAATACCCCATCTGTTCCTAGTTTGCGCTAAGCAAGGGGTGGGAAAACTAGGGCCTGCGGGTTACATGCGGCCAGCTATGGAGTCAGTTCTTTGTGAACCCCAAAAGCTTGTGGTAATATTGAAAAAATAAATAAATTTGTGTTTAAGATGGACGTTTGCAATCGAATCGAGGCTAAATTTTAGTTAGGTGTGGCCTATTCATGTTTAATCTCTTATAAATGCGGCCCTTGTTCTAAAAAGGTTGCCTACTCCTGCCTTATAAAATAACATTTCTAAAAAAATAGCTCTGATTTAAAATGCATTTGAAAAATACAAGAATAAGTCAAACAGCTAATAAATGTCATTAAATTTGTTTTTGAAAACAAAACCTCCAGCTGCTGTTCATTAAGCCCTTGACCCAACTTATAAGTTTGGGGAATAAATTAAAATGAATGAGACATAAGTTTTATGAATAAACTATTTATAAAAATTAATTTAAATTTTAAAAATACAATATGTTCATTTGAACAATAATAATTATAACAGATACAATTTGTACATCTGGATTACATATTTACATGGCACACTTTGAAAACCTGAGATTATAACATTTTTTTAAAAATGGTATAGTCTATACTTATACAAGTAACAGTAAAGGAAAGGCTTTCTTATTCAATGTCATTAAAATAATGCTTACAGGGTTTTAGTGCAATTCACTTCTAGTTTTATATAGTTTAGAAAAGTAGAGGCATCCCTTGCTTGCCATTCAAACAACTACGTTTAAATTTGATTATTTGACACTGGAGAAGCTCAGCCATTTTTTATTTTTAAATTCAATCCAGTGAAGTCCCATAGCAAAGGTTCATTATCAAAGTAAGTCTGTGTACCAAAAGGTCAGTTTTATAATAATAAAAAAACCACTCATAAAATAAAGTATGTTTAACTTTCATTTACATTAAATTCAAAACATGTGGTTAAATTTTGTGCCATCTCCCCAACTGCAAGATATTTCTTTGTCTAGGGAATTTGAACTAGTTTAAGTCTGGGATTTTCTTCTTTTTTTTTTTGGTGAATTTTTACTTGTAGTTAATACAGACTCTTATAAAAAAACAAAACAAAAAATAACATTTTTAATTTATCTTGTTCAAAAATAAAGAATGAAAGTTAACTAAAAAATCAATCAGCTGTAAAATCTTTGTTCATTGTAAAATAAAAAGAATGATGATATTTAAGACTTATTGAAAACAAGTTTAGGCCGGTGGTGGCAAAAATTTTTTAAAATTATTTGATATAATTTTTGTTAATTCTGCCAATGTCAACAAAATCTAAGTCCCGTGACCTGGAATCCAGCGTAACATTGAAGCCAGTGTTGATGTCATAAGAACTGTGAACTGCCCCAGGCCACTGAAGTTTGAGTAACGAGGGTGTCATGACCAGACCACCAGAGCTCCCATTACAAGCTGGCGCATCATAGTACTTCTTGACCTTGATTCCATCACTGTCCTGGATTTCTTTCCTGACACGGCCGAGGGTGATTCTTTTAGGCAAGCCATGGGGATGTGAGATCAGAGCCACCCAGCTCTCCTTGTTGACAAGGCCGTGGGCATGCTGGGTTTTCAAGGTACTCCTGAGCATCTCTTTGTAGCTAGACTTTGCATTTTCCAACACCACTGGTAACACGTTGAACACATTTCTGTCATGTGACATCACATGCAGAGTCACATGATCTTGAGAGCTGTTTACACCCACAATGGCCGCCACATGTCCATTCACAACACCCAAACCATCAGGCCTGACGAAGAAAAATTTCACAAATGCACTGTCGGCTTCAGACTTGTCATATATCAGGTGCCTACTTGTGTGCACAGTGACACCCCCGTAGAAGAAATGTTTTTTCATAGCGTTCTGTTTCTCTGGACTGTTTGTGTTGCCTGAAGTGTTTGGGGAACTTAGGTTTGCATTCATATCAAAAGATGAACTTCTGTCAAAGGATGAGTTTCTGTCAAAGGATGAGTTTGGGCTACTCATTGTGCTTGAGTCCAGCTGTTCAGAGGCGAACGAGCAATTGTCTCTTTTACATCTTAACTTCATCATTTGTTCATCCACAGCCCCAACAAATCCAGATCCATATCTGGGTTTATTAGTATTGATAAAATCTTTGTATCTGTCTTTAGGGCCTCGGGCTGCGCTGGTATAGTTGACGGTAATTTGCACAACTAGCTGTGATATGCAGTTGAAAAATGTCAGGCTGTCTTCATTTTGGATTTCCCTCGGCAAATTTTTCACCTATTAAATTAAATGCATAAACATGAGGTGAATGTTGAATTACTTCTAATTTGATCCAATTAATACCTAAATCTTATCTGGATTCAACATTTATTATTATCACACTGTAGACTGTCAAGTGTTTCAATATAAATCTAAAAACTATGTGAAGTTTTAGATAAATTCTATAAGTAAAATATGATTCTGCCTATTTGTCTTATCTATGGTTACAATGCACAATTTTTACTATTTTATTATTTTCTTCTGTATTTTCTTGTGTAGTTTCTTAAATAATTATAAAAGCCATGTCAATATTCAACAAATGAATCTGTAAAGTGATAAATAAGGACAAGCATAAGTATAACATGGCACCTACAAAATATTAAAAATTTAAGTTATGAAAAAAAATAACCATTTCTATGTAAATGTTCGAAACACTAAATGGAATCATAATCCTAAACATAATGAAATACCTGTAAATTTTGTGGGGCGTAAAATCCCATGTGCCCAGGATTCAATTCACATCTGTTATATTCAACTACTCTTGGATCTCTGTTACTCATACTAGCAAATCCAAATCTGTCACATTTCCTTTTACAAACAATTCTTTTGTCATTTTTGTCACTCTCCTGGTCTTCTAGTGATGAGGAACATAGATATTCGTAGCTGTCTGGCTCACTTGATAAATCATTCTCTCCCGAGTTTGCATGCTTATTATAGCTACATGATAAATAATCATATGCTTTGGATTTAGTTCCAGACTGAACAGAAGAGATTGTAGCAGAGTTCCCAATCTCCTGTGCATAAAGTTGGTTTCTTTCATCTCCAGTTGTTTTTACCAAAGAACCAGTGATCTCACCAGATGACTGCATGACAGTGTTAGCAGAGCAGACATAATCTTCTGTAGGTAAACTAAAATCTTTCATTGAGTCCAGAGTAGCATATGAGTATTTTTGAATTATATCCCCTAAACTTTCTAAGTTGTCACCAACAGCTGAGGATGAGTTCCCAGAGGAAACAATATTCACTGGCAGAGACCAGCTGTCAAGACCAGATGGCTGTGAGTCTGGACCAGACTCTGGTTGGGATTGTGATTCAAATAGTGACTTGAGACCTTCTGGATCAAATGATGGGAGATTTTCAGGTTCTCTGTAGGACCACTGCCTGGGCTTTTTCCTTGGGGCTGTTAATGTTTTCCTATACTCGTGATTTAAATCACTCCTCAACGAGTCTTCATTTGTAATCCCATCATCTTCTTTTGGGTTCTCATCGCTGTCAACTCGCTTTAATGACCTTTTCTTGGATGGCTTTATAGATGAAATACTATCTCCTGGATCCATTCTTGGATAATCTAAGTCACTTGATGTCACCTGATGTCTCTTACAACTGTCTTCAGATCAATTTCAACACCAAGTTTTGGCAGAGGGTATTTATTAGCTCATTGCAACTCCTTTTGAAATAATCTGTGAGAAAAAAAAAAAATTCAGTTTAGAAAGTGTTTAATGAGCTGGTTATTGGGTAAGATAAATCATTATTTTGACATCCTAATCAGTTCAGAGGCTACAAGTTGAAAACTGACCAGATATTCACTACAATGTAGACTACAAACAGAAAGTTACCCAAAAGATTTTAACTGATGCTTTTTCTTAGAGCTTTCCTTTTTTAAACAGTTATAGAACTAATTGAATGAGCTCTAACTCTCAGACATCATCCAAGAATGACCTAAGTTAAAGTATAAGGCAAATTTTGACAGTTATAACATTTCCCTTTGTCGCAATCTGTTACTAACCTTACAATCCCACTAACTAAAATGCTTCACACATTTAAACTTTAAAAAAAAATTTTTTTTTAATTGATTCAGTTTCAGAATTTGGTGGCTTCCACATAGTGACATAGAACTCTTCCTAAACGTCTACTCAAAATTTCTAAGGCTAAGGTCAAGGTCCTAGTTCTACTGTAGCCACTGTAGCTCATAATTAAACAAGTCAATCTGTTAACATTTTAAAAATTCTTTGGTTAATCCAAAGAATCTCGACCATGACGTCACGGTCATTACCGGCGACCATCTTGGTTGTTATGCCACGTCCTTAAAAGCTAAAATTAAAATTCTATAGCTATACCTAACCCGAACCCTAAAACCTTCCATTTTTGAAAATCCTTTTAGAATTTATAGAACTCTTGTTTCCAGCAACCAGTAGCGTCGTGACGTCACGGTTGAGAATATTCGGATTAGCCAATTCTTTTAACCAATTACTGAATTGAATTAGCAAACAAAAAACAAGACAAAATTTAAAAACTACATAAATTATAATTAAATTAGATTAGACAAAAATAAAAAAACACACATTTGACACATTGATGAAACATGATTAATTGGTTTCTTAAGTATTTAATACTTTTTATTTAAGTCTCAAACTACAAATTACAAAGTAACAAAACAATCTGCAATGACTGAGTCATGACTGGCAATGTGAATGTGACTAAAAACGTATAATTATAAGAATCTATGTCTATGTGTATGAGTGTGACAACTTTACATTATGAAAATGTGTAAGTGTAGTGTCACAAAATATGATCTTCCCCCTCCCTAAAATCACAAAATGCCCCGATCCATCTAAAAATTAAATTTACTTTCTTCTTTCTTTCAAAAACTTCATCGTTTATTGTAACAAAGTAAAATTTTCAATGAAAGATGACTGAAACTGAATACTGAATTGACTGGGCACTGGCTGACTGAGACATGGGTGTCTCGCTACTGCAAAATTAAACTAACTAATATTAAATATTAAACTGGAAGCACTGTAATTGTAAGTCTGTAACTACTGTAAGGGAACAAAGGCGTCAAAGACAAAGAGTATTTCTAAATTATTACAAAATAATTTTAATTTAGATATAATATAATTAATTAATTTTTAATAAACAAACCTTTGCCTTTGGCTTTAGCCTTTAACTTTAGACTTTAGAATACTAAACTTTAGTCTTAGTTATATTATAGTTAAAGTTAAAAATCTAATTTTAAAAATCAACGCATAATCATAAAGTTTCGTTCGCTTATTCGTTCCTGACCTGTAACTGTAACGTAAAAGTTTCATCTGGCACTAAACTAAGCAGGAAAATGAAAAAGTGATCATTGGTCATTGGTTGGTAAATAGTAAATGAAATGCCAAATCGTAAGGCTGTAGTCTGTAGCCGTAGCTGTTTCACTGTAGCTGTAGACTGTAGGACAAAGTCAACAAGAAGATCTAGCCGAAACCAACCAGAAAATCAGAAAAGATTAATTCTCTTTACTCTGACTGCTATTTCCTGTAAAGTGTAAAGATTCCCGATGTTGTTTTCCTATTTACAGCTTACGGGATTTCCCAATACAATATATTGCTCGGTGACCCGTCAAAACGGCCCGGCGCGTTAGAGAGCTTTCACTTCGTCGAATCACAGTTTGTTTACATTCCATTTTTATGCTGCGCATCTAGTGATCTTCTAAGTGTATAATATATAAAACGCTTTTCAACATACAAAAAATTATTTTTGTATTCCATAAGGTTAGTATTGAAATTAGAATTGAACTTGTTTGTTAATAATTTGCGTGTTTATAGTTAGCACATTAGAAAAAAAAAACGTATGTTGCAGAACTGCAACATTATGCCCATGCCAATCATGCATCCTGACCTTCTTATAATGTTGTTATTATTATTAGTATTATTCGTAGAAGTGTCATGTTTGAAGTATTCTGTGTGTATCTAATGTATAATTGTTTGAAAAAGTTAATGATTTTTTAAAATAAAAAAGCACATTTTATTATAGGGGCCGTCCATAAATGACGTCACGCACCTAGGGGGGGAGGGGGGTCACACTTTTGTGACGATGCGTGACGTGGGGGAAGGAGGGGGTTGAAGAAATGTGACGTCACATCGAAAGGGTAACTTTAAATAAAACTTCCACTTAAATATTTGGTCACTTAAAATTTATTTAATGACTTTTTTAAAAAAATTCAGTGCTTCTCAAAGTGCCGGTCGATAGGCTATCAGACGCCGGTTGGCGTAAGTTAACAAGACACGAAAATTAAATATAATTATAATTCTTAAATTTGAGAATCCACAAGAGAACATACGAAATTGTAACCCTGCGTCGTTTGTTGTTGACATCAAAGCTTTGTAACCGCAGTTTCGTTTGTTCACTCGCGGCAGGAGTCTGCGAACTTTTTTTTTGTCGGTTATCCCCCCCTCCCGAAACTACTACTGGTGAGTTTAACAAACAGGACAAGTGTCTTAAAAGATCTGAACATGATTATAAGTAGATATGTTAAGTCAAAACGACACCGAATATCCATTTTGGCGGTGGGTGAGGGGAGGGGAATCTATTTGATACAATAATAAAAGTTTTTGATATAGTTTTTCGATTGGTTTTTGGTCAAACGCCTCTGGCCATTCTAAATATAATAAATGTGTCCATTTAAAATTAGTCAAAATTATTCATTAACTTTATGGAATGCATCAAATTCACGACACCGCAAATCGAGAGGAGCACAAAACAACTTTCTACTGAACTCAAGTTTTTAAGGCATTAATGTTAAATTTGACAGAAAGGATACTTGATACAGTTAAGTTATGTTGATTAAGATTATTGTCACTTGTGTCAATATAAATGAAAGTAGGTTGGATTTAGGTGTGTTCGTATGTACGTAAAAAAGAAATCTACATAGAGTCTAGATAACAAATTTTACAAATGCATTTTCTGGAAGGAACCGGTTCAATAGTGGGCATATGTTACCAAGCATACACGTACACATGACGTATTTGAATATATCTAGTGGAGTGGAGTGGATGTTATATGTCCCAAATGAGTCTGCATTGCCCTTAAAAATTCCCTTTTGCCCCCAGATGTTATTTTTAAAAAGTATTATTTTAAAATAACTTTTTTTATATATACAAAAAAGTTACAAGTAATGATCTATAGTCAATGCTTAATTTGAATGCATTAAAATAAAATCTAATCTAAGGATGTTAAAACATTCCGTGTTTTTTTTTTTTTTTTTTTTTTTTTTTTTTTTTTTTTTTTTTTTTTTTTTTTTTTTATTTGTTTTTTTTTAAAGGTCGGTTAAAAAAGTTGAACGGTTTGAAAAAAACGGACCGTTTCAATAGGACACCTAAATATTAAATTTTTTTTTAAAAGTTTATATTAACAATACTATTAACCCAAAAGTAGCGGATTCTAGCAAATTTTCTATGCCCACAATGATTGAGCATTACCCCCAAGAGTTCCCTTTTTACCCAAAATGAGATAATTTATTGGTGACATTATATATACAACTGTTGTGTGACGTACGTGAAATCCTGAAGAAGAAAGAATTGAAAAAAAAACAAACTTGTAAGCTTCGGAGTTAAAAGTTATGATAATGTTGGATATTTTAATAATGTCATAGTATTTCAGTCCTCAACTTGCAAAAATTACTGTATTTTGCGACGCACAAGATGACACCCTACTTTCCTGCACGATACAGAATGGGCCATTTTCCTCTTCCAGCGCATACCTAATAATTTTTTAGAAAACATGAGATGTGATATCAATCTGATAATTTTAGATCAAATGCCTTTGATGTGCATATACTTAGCAGAGAAACTGTCAGAAAATCGAAATCAATTAAGGGCATTGTCTTGTATCTATATATTCTAGGTCTATAAACAGTGCAATGATCCTTGTAATATCAATAGTCACATTCGCGAGCTTAATCGCGAAGGTTAATCACATCAATGGTTTTTGACATTACCGCTGCATTGTTCGTTAGCTGTCTTGCTATGACATGGCAACTAAACATTTTT
>MUZC01000132.1:123654-133864 GCA_002072015.1 Radix auricularia
GGGGGGGGGGGGTCAAAGTTTTGTGACGTACTTTTGGAGGGGGGGGTCGGCGATTTTGTGACGACGCGTGACGTAGGGGGGGAGGGGGTAAAAAATCGCGTGACGTCATTTATGGACGGCCCCATATCTATATGTTTGTTACCATGACTAATGCTAAAATTAGTCATAATAATTAGTGGCTAATCTATACTATTTGTATACCATACTGTAGGCCTACTATACTCTTATTGTTATACTTAAAAAATAAATTCAAAATACGCGTGTCTATATATTTTCAGCTATGGCTGTGTCAAACAGAGGTGGAAAGAAGACATTCACTCTGGAGGATTTACAAATATTTTATTGATTATTCAATGAAACAAATTTATTTCCAGTCAGATGTAAAAAAGCTACGCAATATCAATCTATAATAACTGAGACTAAATATTGTGTTTTTTTTTATTTACAAACCCATTTTACGCTTACTCAATGTGTGATTATATTGGCCTGCTGATTTGTAACTGATTTGATGCAAATAAACTGTATGAGAGTGAATTGATTTAAAAGAAATTGACAGTTCATTGATTTCAATGACAATACCAACCCAAATATTTCACAATAAAATCAGACTTCACTGCATAATCATAATGTTGCAGATATGCAACATGCTGTTTTTCTTCAAAATACATATTTTATTTTTTGGGGACAACTATAAGATGTATTTTAATGAATAAAGAAATACTAAAGCATACCTTAATATTTTTTTCAATGGTTTTTAAAAAAAAATCATGCATTTAAGGGTTTTAAAAAATATTTTTATTTTATTATTATTATTATTTTTTATTCTTTTTTTTTTAATTTTTTTTTTTTTTGCTTTAACCTCTTGTCATTTTTTTCACCCTTAATTTGGTGTTAAATTGTTAAATTATTTCTTGTGATGTTATTAAATTATTTCTTGTCAACAAATAAACAACCGTGACTTGATACCGTCCATATTGAGTAAAGGCTATTAATAACTATTAACTATTAAATTTATTCTTATGACGTCATTATTATTGTTTCTCGTGAGCTAAAACTGACACTGAATCGGTGAGTAAAAAAAAAGAGTATGATATTTGATTGAGCTTTTTACTAGATTAAAACACACGATTAGGTGAAGCGCACTCCAGCGAAGCACGACTGGAAGACAGACTCCCGCAGTGGCCACAGGGTTCAGCGCTCAGCTGTACACTATTTCTAGCCTACGTCCACGACCTACAAGGCATTGTCAAGTCACAGAATGCCATGTTTTCGGATGATTTGGTAATATGGAGTTCAGGAAAGGACGTTGCAACACTGCAGACCCGGCTGCAGAACGATCTGAATCGTATTGAAGATTACGCCAGCCGTTGGCGCCTAGTAGTCAATACGGAAAAGACGGTCCATTCCATTTTCACAAATGGACGCAGTGGCGTAGCTAGGGGGGGCGGTGGGGGCGGCCCGCCCCGGGCGGCACGCGTTTTAAGGGCGGCACTTGTGGGCATTTGAAAAGTACTGCCATTTCCGAAAAACCCCTTTTTCTTTTGAAAAGGGAAAGCCCGGGTGAAAGAAAAATATTCGTACTATCGAGTCTTAATTAACGGATTCGTAAAACATTTGTTTGATTACATACTGGTACTTATTACTAACAAATAATCGTTCAGTAATTTTAAATCGCTCAAAAGCAGTATCGATTTGTTTGGAAAATTAAGTGGTATACGTCACAGACACCGCTTAGAAAAGAAAACAACACACTCACACATACACACTCAATACAAGACACACCACCACTGGGTTGAATATACTATTAATATCGCCACGACAGTTATTGCGTGGATTTTCGACATGCGCAGAATGATGCGTGAACAAGTACCTACACGGCATCGTGGTTCAAATTTTGTTGTTAAATTTCAGTGAGTAATTATCTTGCTGTTTCAGTTGTCAGAAAAATATTCTAGGGTAAGTTGGTTTGTTTTAAATTATTTTTTTTATTGCATTTAAGTAGCACACATAATTTGTGTTTTTCATTAATAATATTTTACCTATCCAATTAAAGTAATGTTTAAATAATTTGAATACGTCTATTTTATAGAAAATTATTAAATTAAGGTTTTTGTCAAGACTATGAAAATATTTCATTTTTTAAGGTAACATAGTGGCCGTTTATAAATGACGTCACACGATTTTGTCCGCTTTGTAACCATGCCCCTTCCCCACTCGTCACACTTTGTCATAAAAACTTAGAACCCCTCAGGTATGATGTTACAAACCCCCCCCCCCCCAAGCCTTATTTTCAAATTGAAAATAAGCAAGTTGTAAATTAATTATTTGTCATTTAAATACGTGTATAGTGTAATTCTAGACTAAAGTAGTGTAACTAAGTATGTCAATACTATTGAAAAAAGCTGTCCGGGTAACCGTCGAAATTTTCAAGTGGGTACGACGGATATCCGTTCCAAACATCGATCATTTTCGCGATCATGTCCACTATTCAAAACGCAATGCACCCTAGCAACCATCCATGCACCTCATTTTACAATGACTTGCCTCCCAACAGCACACTTTTGTTAACTTAAATGTACTTCAAACTTATGTTAATGCATTCGTCATACTCAAAAGAAAAGCGAATATTCAAGCACAATGTCAGCAACAATGACATAACGTCATGTCATGTTATTCAGGCCCAGCAGCTTGATTGATATTTATTGTCTCTAGGTAGTGGTAGTAATCAATGTTCCCTCTAAAGTTCGTTGGTCAGTGTGAAAAACACTCCAAAAAACAAAACAAACTACAACTCGTGTGCAAATTTGCAAATCACCCATCTTTTATGCAATCTTTTACAAAATTTCCTGCGCGCCCCAGCGCAATCACGCAGCTCTAAAGGAAACATTGGTAGAGTTGGAGGGATTCAATGAACCATCAGTTAAAATGGAAAAAATATGATTTGGGAAAATTCAGATGACGTGTTTCTATCTCTAGAGCAAGAAGTACGACGAGAAATGTTTTTATCAATAGATATAATTATAAAAGAAAATAAAACAACGCGGTGATGAGTTACCTGTCCTTGCAAAAAAAAATATTTGTGTATAATACCATCTAGCCTACTTAATGAAGAATTTGAATATCAAATAAATTTCTTTATATCCATTGATAGAGCATTGTTCGAGATTAAAAAAGAAAGGATACAGGTTTTTATGGCAGTACAAGGGCCTGTCTTAGCTATTACGGGACCCTATGCAGCTTAGTATGCGAAATGGATTGCGAGTGCCCCAGTTTGGAGAGGGATAATGTATTAATAAGGAAATTAAGTGAAAATTAAGAGGTTGGGCCTATGAAAGCGCGGGGCCCTCTGCGACCGCATTGGTTGCAGGAGCCTAAGACCAGTCCTGGTTGTACCTACACTACAAGAAGAGACATTATGTTTTTAAAAAACGGGGAGGGGGGGCGGGGTGAATCCCCCCTTTTGATCTATTAAAATATATTCACCAGTAAATATTGGAAAATTCTTTACCCAAAATTATACTTTTGCTTAGAATGTTTTCAACAATTGCAATCAGTGTATCTAGTTGTAAAAGGAGCTTTTCCAACCTGAAGTTGATAAAAAAATTATATTCGCTCGACAATAAGTGAGTAAAGACTACAAAATGCAATAATTCCATAGATCAAGATATTACAAATAATTTATATTTTTTAACATAATACATGATTTTTCTACTATGAAAGTTGGATAAGTAAGTAAAGTTATAGATAATAAATTTTTATATACTGATGTTTACAATTTCATTTTTTATTTAAAAAATCATATATATCTATTTATAAACAAAAAGTAAAAGCATATTAATTGTTAATGTTTTTTGGGTGTAAAATTTGGAATATCTTTTGTTTCATTGTGGAGGGGGCGACCCTTATAACTTTCTTGTGGCCTTCAAAACAATTATTTTGTATTTTATATAATGTTTTAATTATAGGTAAATCATCTTATGTGGAATCTTTTTTTTACTGCTTACATAAATAGGGCATGCTATGGTAAAATTGTTCCTCACCTTTTACAATGTACTTTGTTTCCATTGCAATTTTTTATTCAAGTTTATGAATTTATAAAAACCATCATATGATTGACTTAAGAGGCCGTTCATAAATGACGTCACGTGATTTCGTCGGATTTTTCACTCCCTGCCCCCTCATCACACGGCGTCATGAAACGAAAACTTAGACCCCTTTCTCAATGTGACGTCACAAAGCCCCCCCCCCCAATACAAGCGGTATTTTCTATGTGAAAACGAGGGTGTTTAAAAAAAAAATTGTGTCATTTAAATATGTTTTTAGTGTAAGGCTGCACTCTAATAGCGTAACACGCGTGAAACCACGTAAAACTTCATTTTCGGCAATGATATATTTAAGTGGAACTTTTATTTAAAGTTGCGCGTTTTGAATGACGTAATATGTGTGTTGCCCCACCAAAAAAAAGAAAAAAAAAGAACGGTGCGTGACGTCATTTATGGGAGGCCCCTAAAAGGGCGGCATATTAAAGACCGCCCCGGGCGGCAAAAGCTCAAGCTACGCCACTGAATGGACGGAATGCACTGAAGCACGAGGTGGTGCTTCAGATCTGCGGGAAGAGGTTAAATTGGGATCGGACACCAACGTACTTGGGAATAAAACTGGACCAGAAACTTCAGATGCATAACCATGTACGTGAATTATGTGCCAAAACTGTCCTTGGTGAAAAAGTTAGCTAGCACGAGTTGGGGTGCAGATGCAAGACTACTGCGGGGTCTCTATCTCGGTAGTGTAAGAGGTGCCATTGACTACAGCCTCCCGGTCCAAACCTTTGCTAGTAGTAGGGCTCTACAACGACTGGACCGAATACAGAACCAAGCTCTACGGTTTTTATGTGGGGCACTACGTAGAATCTCTGGCAATAAGGCGGGAAAAAGCAATTGTGACCACGGCTGAGCGATACCGTAGGTTGGAGCATGACGAACCCTGCTATCAATTACGAGACCGCTGGGTACAGAGGACACGACTGAAACGACCCTCCTTCATGAATGCGGTCAACGAACTAGAAAATTCAGTCCCCATATCAAAACACAGGGAACGCATGCAACTGGTCCCAGCTCGAGGAACACATGAAAGTTTTGACCCTCCTGAACTACGTTTGACACTGGCAAATACTCCGGTGACAAAAGCCAGTCCCGTCGAGCTTCAGCGAGACGAGACTCTGCGAACGATCGAGGCCTATGTCGACAGTGTGGTAAAAGTCTTTACAGACGGCTCACGTTTCAGAGATGAAAGAAGTGGATACGGTGTGCTAATTCAATACCCCCAGCCAGGACCTGACAGTATCGAACTGTCGGGGCCGTGTGAATCCGCAAACAGAAGCCACGACGCCGAACTGGAGGCGATCCACTGGGGTTTGAAGGAGGTGCGCCGACGTCTAGCGAAATGTTTTCCCGACCGTCGTGGTCTTCACCGACTCTCGGTTTTCGCTCGAGACCTTTGATTGATCCTCTCTTGAGTCCAAAGCGGTCAGTGTCATTTCTGGAGATAGTAGGTGAAATCCTGAAACGTGGCGTCAGAGTAGCCTTTAAGTATATCGCTGGGCACTGTGGCGAGGCGCACTCAGACAAGGTCGATACGCTAGCGAGAGAAAGTGCAGCCCAGCCCCAACCCCTTAAGCCTATGACTCAGCTGGGGGTCAGATCATGGCTAAAAGGCTTTAGGGGCGCAGCTATTTATTTCTATTGTATTGATCCATCACAAATGTTGGAAGAAAATACAGATCCTCTTCGAAGTTTATGCAAAATTTACAAACACATTAACCTAGAAGAAGCATTCTTGAATATTATACCTATAAAATTTGCATGCATCACAACGTCCATCACTATCTAGTGAGCTACAACTTATAGAGTTTCTACCATTCTTGATTGAAAAATAAATGGCATCAGGTCTCTCTTGTTTTTCAATATTCTATAAACATTTACTTGGATCTTCCTGTTATCAATGATTGAAAATTATCAAAAATTATTTTCGCTCAAAAATGACAAACGAACGCCTGTCTGGATTGGCATTAATTTCAAATGAACGTGATCGAGGTGAGAACGTTGACTTTGAATCAACGATAAATCGTTTCGCTTCACGTAGAAAGGAATTTAAATATGGCTCAGGGCTCTATATAAATTCGCATAAACTAAGTTTCTTTCTTAGATCAATAAATATACTACTGAAATAAATATACGTTACTATTTTGAAAACATATCTGTCTACATTGTTTCTTCTGTTTGACTTGTTTGTTAATTTGGAAATTTTACTAAATTAGTAGGCTAATAATTAGTATTGAAATTGGCTGCGGATATTAACGATTAATTTTTCGACTAATCCTTAAACAATTTTAAGGATTAAATAAAATTATTTTTAACAATTAATCGACCCATCACTTAAAAATAATTTGAAGTAAAAAAGTCAACAAAAAATTATTTTTTTTAAAAAATGCGGCTGATAAATAATTTCCTGAAGATTACACGAACATTTTGGTAATGGCAGTAATGGAGTTTGACTCTGGGACAGAAATGACGACAGCTCTTCTGATGAATTACTGCGTTACAAAATGGAGATGGAAGTTCTTGAATCCATTAATCCTGTACAATGGTGGAAAAAGTAATGAACACCGATATCCGATAAGGTCATTCCTTGTCAAGACTGTTTTGAGCATACCAGTTTAAGTTTTCTCAGTTCTATGTGAATGATTATTCAGCTCGGCTGGTCATATTGTCAATTAGATCCGCTCATCACTTGAACCAATTAATGTCAACACACTTGTCTTTTTGCGTAGTTAGGGGAAACTGGGGTAAAATGGGGTAGTGGGGTAAAATGGGGTTTTGAAAATACACCCCTTTCAGAGCCTCAGAGCATGAAAAAAGTTATTGGATTTGAAATATCGCGAGACGAGACGGCGCCATCTTTTATTTTGGTTCACGTTATCATCCTGTATCGTAGTTGAGAGGTAAATACAATTTTTTTAACTTTTTCATCTTATTTTTTGACATTATATTTTAAGAAGCAGCTTCCTTGTAATTAAAGATTTGAGTTAAATCTATTATTGCTGCTGAATTATATTATATATTAAGCAAATAAGACTCTTATTTATACATGAGCATTGTTCTGCTTAGTTTTTTAAAAAAGTTTTATTGTGCTTCCCTATGTTGGGCTGAGATGGGGTATCTTAAAGGGGCAAAATGGGGTATTTCCCCATTTTGCCCCGGTAGTTTTATTTATTTAAATTATGAATATGAAATGTAGTTTCTACTTAAACATCCTTCTATTTTTTTAATTACAAATATTTTTAGAGTATATTTTTATTGTTAAGGCCTAATAGTAATAGCTAAAACTATAAATATAAACTAAGAAAGTCTAGTTTACTAGTTTGAGCTAAGTCATCTAAGTAGTCTAGGTAGGTAAAATAATTCTGACATTTAATTATAGTAATAGTAATAGTAGGCCTATTTGTTAAGTTCTTACTGAATCATACTTAAATTGGTGATATTAAAGTTGTTTTGTGTTTGTTTGTTGTTTTTATTTTCAGATTATTAACTGTAAACAATGAGAAATTATAAAAAAATATCTGAACGTCAAACTTGGAATGAAACCGACATGCAGCAGGCAGTACTGTCTGTGATCAATGGTGATCATGGGTATAAAAAGGCAGCTGCAATTTATGGTGCGCCCCAGACAACCTTAGAACGCAGAGTGGCTAAATTTAAAAATAATGCTGATATTGAGGATGCTTGCAAAAAAGTAAGTAAAAGGATTAAACACTATCTAAATATAGGAATTTTCCACATTATTAAATGCAAGAAAAATTAACATGAATAGCCTATGGAATATGTTCTAAATAAATGAAATTGTATGAAATTAATCTTTATTTAGTTAATGCTAATTTGTAATTTTAATTTCTTTTTCAGGGCTTAGCGCATTCAACACCATCTTTACATTGGAAGAGGAGGCAGAACTTGTTCAGTATGCGCAAGAAGGTAGAGTTGATGGATGGAGCACCTCCTGGTGCTTGGGCAGAATGCCACCCAAGTGGATGGATCCAGACTAATTTATTTATAAATTGGCTAAAGAAATTTATATTATACACAGGAACCAAAAAAGATTCACCCATTCTTTTAATATTAGATGGACATTGACACACACTAAAAGCATAGAGCTTATTGATATTGCCAAAGAGAATGGTGTCATTCTCCTTTGTTTGCCTCCACACTGCACTCACAAAATGCAACCTCTTGACATCTCGTTTATGAAACCCTTGAGTACATTTTATGACCATAATTTAAGGAAATTGTTAAGAACAAATCCTGGGCGTGTAGTAACGCAATTTCAAATTGCATCACTGTTTGGTGCGTCATATCTTGATGCTGCTACCATGACTAATGCAATCAATGGATTTAAAAAAGCAGGTATTTGGCCAGTGGATAGGTCAGTATTTACTGATTCTGATTTCATGGCAGCGGAAGTAACAGACATGAGCATTATCTCTGAGGATACAGAAAGTTTTGTTACCATGGATTCAGCCCCTACCACTGTCTCTGCTCCTGCCACTGCCACTAAACCTTCAGGTAGCACATCCACCACTGAGCCATCAACTTCATGTAGTACATCAACCACTGAACCTTCCACTTCATGTTCTGGTAGCACATCCACTGCTGAACCTTCAACTTCATGTAGCACATCAACCACTGAACTTTCAAGTTTTGCAATCTCGCCACAACATTTGCTGCCTATCCCAAAACAAGCAAAAAGAAAACGTATTTCCAAACAAAGAGGAAAAACGGCTATTTTGACTTCTTCGCCTTATAAAAAAATCTTTAATGGAAGCCAAAGAAAAAAAGAATCAAAAGGCAAAAGAAATCTGTCAAAACATCGAATGAAGATACAGCATGCCTCTATTGGGAGGAGCTTTACTCCAGCAGCACAGAGAGTTGGGTCTCATGTACTGAGTGCCAGAGATGGGCCCATTATTCTTGTGCAGGCATTGATGAAAGTAACAAAAAACCTGACTTTTTGTGTGAGCTATGTACCAGCAGTGATTAATCATCTTGTTTTTTAAAATCTTCCTTTGACCCCATTTTGCCCCACCCATAACCCCGTTTTGCCCCATGCTTGGGGTAAAATGGGGTTTTTATGTTACTTTTTAAAAATTTCAATAAATCAATAAATTTACATCCTTTTCACTTGCTGATTTTTTACAATGTTGTCTATGTTGTATTCTAATGTTTCAACATTTATTTGCAATCATTTTATTTAATTTGGTGAAGTTAATAGGGTTTCATTCTTAAGTACCCCATTTTACCCCAGTTTCCCCTATATAAAGGAGACATGCCAATGTTGTTTAGATTTTCAACAAGAACGTGAAATGAGTGTTACTTATGACATCATAAATTAAAATTTTTGGCTTTAATCGAAATTAACGATTAATTAATCGTTAAGCGGACCTCGGTTCGTGTATTTGGGGGCCGTCCATTAATGACGTCACGCGATTTTGCCGATTTTTCACCCCGTCCTTCTCGTCACGCGTCGTTACAAAAACTTAGACCCCCCTCCAATAAGACGTCACAAAGCTTTGACCCACCCCTTCCCTTAAAAACTATATTTTTGTGTGGAAAAAGAGGATTTTTCAATACACTTTTTTGTCATTTAAGTAGGTAGTCCAAACTGGCGAAAAAACGCGTTTTGGGGTCATTTTTCATAGTTTTCAAAAAATAAATAAAAATACTTCTAGGAGACTTACACAAATAAAATTAATATGTGAATAAACTTCAAATCTTTATCTACACAAATATATATTTTTTGTATCTGTAACTTGTGTCCATATGTATTTTTAATGTGTTTTAAAAGTATCAGTTTTGACAAATTTTACGGCGTTTTTTCGCGTGAATTTTTACCATTAGTTGTTTGAAACGCCGATCGCTTCGCGGCTATTCAAATTAGCGACGTTTTGTTAGCATCCAATTAAAGGGCAGATACTACCCTTTCGTTTGATGTATAGAAAGTATATCTAACTTTATTTTTTCATTTTAAAAATTCAGATTGAAAACTTAAGTCGAAGGAAAAACAATGAAAATAACTAAGCTGTAACACTTTTCGCACACCGATAGAAAGATCATTATAATATTCAAATTACTGTTGTAAAATCAAATGAGTGGTAACTATT
>MUZC01000132.1:147351-162601 GCA_002072015.1 Radix auricularia
ACACCCACCGACCAATCAGCTGTCAAGAAAAGGTATGCATTTTTAAATTTATTTTAAAAAGATCTTCAACTAGACTTAAGTTCTACTTAGACTTAGACACTAAATAAGTTCAAAATGAGTTCTTATTTTCATTTGTACATGTTAATAGAGGATATATCATTGTTATCACGAGATGAGTCATTTCAAAATTAAATGAAGATATGCAAACATGCTAATGCTAAACAGTATTTACTAAACTCTAAACTAACACACTACATAACATAATATTTAAAAATCATATTATAACGATCAGTGGATGCTTATGATTTAGTTAGTAAAAATATATATTTAAAAAATATTTTTTTAAACAATAACTTTAACTTATATTTTAAATACAACAAACACACAAAATCGAGGTTTGAAAACAATTTCATTTTCTCGTATGCTTGAATTTTAGAGTTAGCGTCACTGGAAACTGGAAAGTGTAACATCTTAAACTTAAATATTTATATAATATAGTTTATATAGTCTGAGGCCCTATAAGTATAAGCACAACTTCAGAAATAATAAGTAAAAATGTAGCCGACAGGTACATTTTTAAATAATTGAGAACTGCAACTTTGAAATAGGAAGTAAACTACCGAAATACTTCCGGACGTCTGTCTCCATCCCAACCAAATAAACTATAAACATTATTTGATTTTTTAAATCTGATTAAGTTAAATATTAATACTACTAAAATTAAAAGCACACTATAATACTATACTTACAATTTTTATATTGAATCAATCCAGGACAATGCGTGCCCCATGCTAAATGAATTGTAAGCAAAATAGTAAATTATAATAATAAGAGAATGCTTCTACTTCTTTTGATAAATCACTCCAAATAGTTCCTCCAGTCTCCGTATCAATTTGAGTGGATGATGTATGGTATGCCCCATGCCTACAAAGAGTTTAAAAATAGCAATATCCGGGTTTGGGTAAATCCGAGGAGGTGGACACAGGCACAGACAATCTTCCATGTCACACATAATGTGACCCGTGTTTTCCCACTTCAGGAATGTAATAGTAATAGTAATAGCCTTCATGGGCGTTTCTCGTGCTTGGATATTGATTTGACCGGGGTGGGGGGGGGGTTACAACCATTTCAGGCAGACATCAAAATTGAGAAACACGTAAAAAGTAGCCTATGTCTATGTCCCTTAATTAAAAATATAAATATAATGAAATGTAAAATTTCTCTATTTAAGAAAAAACAATTGAATACCCTTAATAATGGGCGGCTTCTTACTATCTAACCGAATTTTTACATTTATAATAGCTTTTGTAAACATCCTTTGACATTTTGTACTGATGGAATCCCACACACTATTATATGGCTAGTGGCTAGTTACTAGTGGATTACATTCACAGTTGTACTAATGGAATCCCACACACTATATGGCTAGTGGCTAGTTACTAGTGGATTACATTCACAGTTGTACTAATGGAATCCCACACACTATTATGTGGCTAGTTCCTAGTGGATTACATTCACAGTTGCACTGATGCAATCCCACACACTGTCATATGGCTAGTGGCTATTGGCTAGTTACTAGTGGATTACATACACAGTTGTAGTGATGGAATCTCACACACTATCATATGGCTATTGGCTAGTTCCTAGTGGATTACATTGACAGTTGGGAACAAATACTTGCCGGTAGGATCCCGTAAGGAAACGTTGGATCCCATTCCCTGATGGGATCCCGCACCTCAGATTTTGTTCCCAGTCTGGTATGGTCTTACTGTACTGTGAGATTATCGATGATATATTTATGTTATATTTACTAATGTAATCTATGGTCAAGATACGTCAAAACATGTAGATGTTTTGTGCTTGTTTCAGTTAAGCATATAAATTCTATATTTAGTTATCAATTACTGTCCTTAGAAATATTTTTAGTTCTGTTTAAGGTGAGTCCCTTTAAATTGGGAGTAAGGGGGGGGGGCGGTACAATCTTTACAATTTAATATTTGTATATTTTGAACAAAAAATTCCGAATACATGTATTATTAACTCACACTAACACTATTCCAACGAAGTCCATGGAGCTGCCTGTTGCAAAACAAATGCGCTACTCACACTTTTTTCAAATACCATTTCTTTCTAAGTTTTCCCTGGGATAGACCACAACCACCCCTTCCAATCCTAATGGTTTGGCTCTTGCAAATTCTGGATTTGTATGTTATTAGTAATTATTTTTACTTTTACCGTATGCAGCAAACGCTATGAATTATGTTCACTTAATTCAAGCCACTAGATGACGTTTAAATGTAATGTAATTCTTGAACATTGTAGGTCAAATGTAAAAATCAAATCTATTTACACGAGTTGTTGATCATTGTCAGTACTCAGACACAGGAAATACCTCAGTGTGCACAACACCACAACGCGCTGTAGTGCTTTATCGTTAAAAGCTAGACGATGGAATGTACCAGAAAGTGCAATGTATGAAATGATTTAGAAGGGGAACGAACTTTCAAAAACGGTACACAAATAATATCTAACCCAAAAGCTAACTTTGATTACTTCTTTCAAATGTCCGTTTAAGCTATCGTTTTTCAACTTCACCAACATAAGATACATATATTTTTTTTATTATTAACAATGAAATAAAAAATATACATCTATATTTATAATTCTCCTCATGCCTCATGATTCAACCATGCCGGACACCCACCGACCAATCAGCTGTCAAGAAAAGGTATGCACGGGGTGTGGGTCATCGAGACTAACAATGCGTTTAATTGAGTTCCAGTACTTTGTTTTTCAGAACAACAGAAAAGCATGTATTTCGTAGTGTAGTGGTTATTACATTCGCCTAACACGCGAAAGGTCGTAGGTTCAAGCCCCAGCTAAGAAATTACTTTTTTAATTTTTAAAAATGTTTGTGTTTGTGCCCGTTCATTTCCCACTTTCTTTTCGAACATGACTTCGCAACACGGCTGTAAGCTTTGTTTCTCGACATTGGTATATAACTGCGTGCTCTCCGTTGTGCTCAGTGACAGAAAAGTAGTCACACACTCTCCTCAACAATTACTTTCATAAAATGAACACTTTAGGCGCCCTCCCTCGCTCTCCAGGCAGGCGCAACTGCGTATATCACAGCTGCTACCTCACAAACTGTCCTTATTCCCCGGATATCCCCGATTCCATCAGATTCAAATTTGCCCTTTACCTTTACGCGCTGCCAATTCCATGTTATATTAGCCTTTGCCATGACAATAAATAATGCACAGGACCAAACGTTAAAAAGATATGTCTGTATCTTCCAAAACCTGTTTTCTGTCTTGGACAATTGTATGTTGCTCTCTCCAGAGTTCCTTCTTTTCATTCACTCACAGTCGTTTGCCCAAACCCACCCCATTTGGACAGCTGTGTTTTTCAGGAAGTCATCACCCGTCAATAAATCTTTAGCGGCGTATGCTACGACGCGGGTCGGCTAGTTAATTAAATAACATTAAAGATAAATATTTTGTTTTTTAATCATTAAATCATAAAAACGAGGCTATTGTGTGTCCTTCCTAAAAATATGAATACAAAAGACAAGAACTTGAAAAATCGTCAACTTATATTATTGTATCATATCTTATCTTATCTGTTACTTGAACGCATACACTCTTTTTTAATGCGTCTTCATCAGTCTAAACTCTAAACCAAATAAAATGAGCTTTATAAAATTAAATTGGGTTGAGTTTAGCAGCGTAAAAGCATATTTAATGTTTTTATCTGCTCGAATTCCGATATTCCACTTTTTAAGTCTCTAAATGACGTCACGTGATTATGCTCGAATTTTTTACACCCCCCACCTCGACACACTTCGTCAGAAAAATTTAGACCCGACCCGTCCAATATGACGTCACAAAGTTTTGACCCTTCCCCATTAAAAAAGCACCGTATTTTCTAATTGAAAATTAGCGTGTTTCAAATAACTTTTTTGTCATTTAAATATGTAATTAATGTAATTCTTCACTCTATTGTCGTAACACGTGTAAAGCAATTAAAAACGTCATTAAATAAATTAAAAAACAATCAAATATTTAAGTGGAACTTTTGTTTTAAGTCGCGCCTTTTGATGTGACGTCACTTCACATCACATTTCTGAAACACAAGCCCCCCCCCCCCCACCGGGTCTCTAATGTGGGACCCCTGCCCCAGGCGTGTGACGTCGTTTATGGACGGGCTCGTTGTTGTAGCAACAACATTGGCAATTTAGAGAGGTCATATCATATTGTGTACGTGTTCGTGTGTGAGTGTGTGTGTGTATGTGTGTGTGCGTGCGCGTGTGCGTGTGCGTGTGTGTGTGTGTTTAACGTAATCTGGTTTGGTACGCATGCCATGGCAATGATGTTCACGTCCTGGCCTTAAAATTTCCCGGAAATTTTTAATTATCTCACGTGACCTCGAAATGTGTAGGCAAAACTTACACGGATATAATTTAAACCAATTACGAATGATGTCAAGTCCCGATGGCTTTTCCCTCACGGGTAAAGAAAAAATAAAGAATTCACTAACTCTCAAACCTGCCTCGTCCTCGCAATCCTCAAACAAGACCTCTTGATTGGGACAATTTTATAGTCTATAATTCTTGATTGGGACAATTTTATAGTCTATAATTCTTGGTTGGGACAATTTTATAGTCTATAATTCTTGTTGGGACAATTATATAGTCTATAATTCTTGATTGGGACAATGTTGTAGTCTATAATTCTTGATTGGGACAATTTTATAGTCTATAATAGAAGCAAATAATAAATACATTTTAAAGAGACATATTTGGGCTATGGTTTATGTCATGTAGGGCCTTTTAATTTGTTTTTTAGGCCCAATACACTCTTAGGGGCCGTCCATAAAGTACGTCACGCTATTTTTGACTATTTCTAACTCCCCCTCCCCCTGTCACAAATCTCGAACCCCCCCCNCGTCACACTTTTGTACAAAAAAAATATTTTTATTCACAAAATAATTACAATTTAACATAAAACACCGTGACGTCACACATGGCCGGACACCCCCCTCCCGCCTGTCACAAACTGTCACACTTTCTTACACCCCCCCTCTGGAGCGTGACGTAATTTATGGACGGCCCCTTATATTCGTAGACCCCATCCCCTTAAATTTAAAATGCCAACTGAATTATCAACTGTGCATTAAATATTAACACTATCACATAATTACCTGACTATTTCGTTATATTAATTGTAATTGACTGCCCATAACCTATGCCCCAGGCCAGAGGCATCACTAGGGTTGGTGTCACCCGGGGCGGTAGCTGGTTGTGTCACCCCCCCCCCCCATGACTTATTCCATAGAACTCCTCCGAGTCATTCAGGGCCAAATAACGGGAACATATAGGATTTTACATTTTCGTGTCACCTCTTGTGATGGCGTCACCCGGGGCGGCCCGCCCCCACCACCAGCGGCGTAGCGAGGGTGGCAGGGGGACATCTGTCCCCGGGTGTCACGCTAAGGTGCGCCAAAATGAGTATTAAAACTAATTTATTAATTTTATTGAGGTAAACTTATGTATCCAAAATAAGATTGCAAGATTGAATTTTGAAGCTCCACAAAAATCTTCATTACAAACTAGTTGACAAACATGATTTTAGCGCCCCCATTGAGCATTCAGGGGCGCCATTCTACTCATAAATAAATGACATATCCACAATGAAGAATTGCTTATGGAGTTTTTAAAAAAATAATAAAAAACTGCGAGTCGTTGGGTGCGAGACTGGGGAAGAAGTAAGAGAAAAACTCTAGTAAATTACTGGCAAGGTTTCTAATAAGAGCCAATAGACGACAGAAAAGCTGAAGCCGCAAACTCCATATCTTCAGAATCAAATAACGGCAGTTATCTACCGCTTGCAACGTCTGTCTTAGAACACGAAAGCGAGAAGGAAGAACCATACGGCCCGCGCTTGACTTTTAAATGGCCCGTAGCCTCATCATAAACAGTGACGGATGTATTATTTATGTATGTCATTAATGTCATAATATGTTGTACTGTTTTGGGTACCTCAAATGATGGAAAAAATCGATGACATTTTATTGTTTACCAGACTTTCAATCTTAAAGACAAAACAAGGGGAGCAAACTTAGCTGCTTCTATTCGTTTGGCTGTTAATGAATTTAAATTACCAAGAAAAAACTCTGCAATCATTACTGATGGCGTCCCTGCCATGACTCATAGTCAGCACAGTTGACTACCAAAACTTGTCTGTAACAAAGTCAGCGAAGAGGCTGGAAAAGGGTTTTCACGTCATTGTATCATTCACCAACAAGTTCTTTGTGACTAACACCTTAGATGTTAAGGGACAGTTCAGTTCATCTCAATCCAGCCGCCGCAATTCTTGACTTCATGGAATATGGCCCGCCATTCTACAAGTTTGGACGCCCATGATTTAGTTTAGGGCTGCACTCCAATATCTAACACGCGTGAAGCCATGTAAAGTAGTGTTTCTCAAACTTTTTCGTATGACGTACCGGCAGGACTTCTTCCGTTGCACCAGTAGGCACCGGTGCAATCTTTTCCCGTTTCGACGTGATTTTCCCTGTAGTGATGTGATAGCAAAATTAGCCCATACCTGGCATAAAGCCCTACAAAATTTAGTAAGAATTTGGCTAGTTTTATAAAACATTTTACAATTTTAAAAAATTTGTTTTGTTGCTATGGCATAGAAAGACAGCTAACGAATAGTGCAGCGATAATGTCAAAAACCCTTTGATGTGATAACCGTTAATTTAAAGTCCGCGAGGGTGACTATTTATATTACAAAGGTCATTTGATTGTTAACAGACCAAGATCGGACGATTCCTCACATTGTTTTAGGTTTTATAGTGACAATTTTCCTGCTAATAAGTATAAGCACATCAAAGGTATTTGATCTAAAAAAACAAGTTTGCCAACCTCTGGCTAAACCGGTCATTTTTTAAAAAAAAGTAACGGCCTTCAAAAAACAAAACAACAACAACAAAACGAAGGATTATATTTTATTTTAATACATTATACTTTATACTAATTGTATGTATGGCATCTGTCCGTCTACGAAAGACGATAGATTTATCTTTATTATTTGCAGCTCTTGGTGTGGCTGATGAGACCAATCCTTGAGTGGCAGTTTCTTCTGCGTGCTACACACGCGAATGTAGTTGGGCAGTGTTGCCTGGCCTTTCTCCTCGCTCTTTTTTCAACTGCCTCTTCCCTAGTTAGTTCCTCTGCTCTTAGTCTTAGTGATCCTTCTTTCACTATAGCCCGCCACGGAGTCCTATTCTCGGCCATACTATACTAATTAAAAAATGTCTATTAATCATTACATATTTTGTTTGCATTTTAAAAAAAATAGTCTTTATATATATATATATATTAAATCTCTAAATTGACTCCCGCAAGATAGCCAAACCGAGTGGCGGTTACATCACAGGTGCTTTGATGTCAACATCAAACGAAGCGGAGTAACAATTTCATGCGTTATCTTGCGGGTTATTATTATAATTATAATTCTGATTTCGAATTTTTTTCTGTCATGTGATTTCACGCATGCGTGGTGTCAATAAGTTATCAGCTTATTAAAATACCTACGGTTTGTTATACTACTGCTATTTAAATGGATAGAAATATGTACATTAACGGCGTAGACACTTCTGGATTTACCTATATGCTAAACAAGCTATAGCTTCTTGGGGGGGGGGGTCCGGAATGTCGTCTTCATATTTGGCACTGACTTAGAATACCCGGACTCCAAAAAGCCCCCCATATCTCAAATAGGTTAAGACACTGTTGGAAATTTCAACTTTGATCCATTCGACATATCGATCTCAAGGCCATTACCTGTCAAAATCAAAGGAGGGGTCAGAATTCACATCAACGCATCTTACCGAAATTCATTATTGACTTTTGGAGATCTTCAGTTTGATTTGGGTTGAATTCGAGAAATGATTACAATGTATAGATTGTTGAAGAATTAAAAAGAAAAGCTGGAGAGAAAAAATCTGGGTGTAGTTAATAGGGTTCGTGGAAACTGGTTGGTTGTTTAAATCGTATACTTAAAAACTAAAAACAGCCAACTCATGCCCGACTTAAGGAAGATAAACACTATTTGTTAATTTTAATCCCTGTTTTTTAAAATCTTGTATCTTATTGAAGATTATCGCGCTCTAAGATTATCCACGGTTCATGTGTTGGTGTGATGGTGTTCACGGTTTGTTCGGGGAAACCCATCCACACCCGTATCCCAGACGGTAAGGAGACTATGTGTGTTTGGTCTTGTCGATTGAACTCGAAAATTATTTTTATCCCAATCTGATGCCTATCATTTTTGGCCATATGTCTATATGAGTGTTATTAGGGTGCATCGGGGCCGTCTTAATGCATAAGCCCGTTGGGCATTTGTCCGGGGGCCCAATGTGAATATCTTTTTATATAGGTGGGAGGTGGGGCGCACTATTTCTTTGCCCGGGGGCCCAAAATTAGCCAAAATGGTGTGAAGACGGCTCTGGAGTAACATATTTGATATTCAAATGCGTGTAACCTTACTTGCTACTCTTGTTATTTAGGGAATGATTTCACAGTTGTCTACCTTGCGGATTTCTCTGCCACGTATCTCGAATCACGCATGCGTCTCTCCAATTACTTCCGGAAACATTTCGTGTCCATAAAAGCATTGTTCAATGTGACGCAAAAATTATGAAGTTAGCTTCTAAAAAATGATTATAAAATCCCGACCTAGTAAAGGTTCAAATACTGCAATAAATATTTTTACGTGCTTATTTTATGATATATAATTAATACTACTACAATTTATTGATATAATAAAGTATGGCCGACGGGAATCAACCACCGCCTATGTTCCCTTCAACGCATCAATCACAAAACCAACCTTTATTTTACTCACCTGCAAGTAACAATAATATGACAACGACCCAGACAGGTAAACTGTATACTAAATAAACATAAATTTAGGCTGAATCCGATTATACGTTCTCTAATGGGTTATATAGCAATTAATATTGCTTTCTCTTCCTTTGTAAACTTTGTTTTTTAGGTTTAGATTTAAAATTGTTATTTGGTAATTTAATTTAGGGTTTGGGTTAGGTTTAGTTTAGTCAGTTTAAGTTTAGTTATAATTGTGAATTTAGGGTTAGGTTTAGTTTTGGAATTTTAATAGTTTAATTTTCCAATTTCTTTGGTACGCGGCATATCAACAAAGATGGCGGCCATGTTGAGTGGGAACATTAAGTCGGATTTAACCTAAATTTAATTGTTTTAGATTCTAGATGCTTTTACTTTTATGATTTTATGGCGATTAAATAAAGTATGTAGGATAATCTTTGTCTTGATGAATAACATTATTCAATTATTCATTATTAAAATGTTCATTATTATTTTATTAGAATTTGACTTAGAAAATTCTGATTCAATTCATTAGACTTAGACTGTTTCAAGTTTCACTGTTTAACTGTTTACACTTACACTGTTTAGCCTACTGTTATTTTTATTATAATAATTATAATTTTTAATAGAATTGTTGGTCATATCCGATGATACGTTCCCAATAACTATAACAATTAACTCTGTGTTTGTTATTTAGGTTTAGTTTTAGAATTTTAATTTTTTGTTGTTGTTAATTTAGGGTTGGGGTTAGGTTTAGTTTAGTTATAATTGTTACTTTAGGGTAGGGTTAGGTTTAGTCTTTTTAGAATTTTAATAGTTGAATTTTCCGATTTCTTTGTAACGCGCATATTAAGAAAGATGGTGGCCATGTAACGTGGTAATGTCAACTCTGATTTTACTGAATTGTTATTTATTCCTAATGAAAACATGGAAAACATATATATTCTGAAGTTATTGAAATATAACATTAATAGAAATAAAAAAATTAGCATATAGTGATATAGGCCTATTAATTGAATTAATCTAATAGCCTAATGCCCTCATACTAATAGTATAGTATAATAATAGATAAGATTAAAATTAAGATTAGTAAGAAATATTCAAGTCCAAAAATTAATACTCTATTATTTCTATTGTTACAATTAGTTAACTTAGTACTTAGACTTAGTAGTAATGCCTTAAGGCTTAAGGCATCAAACATAATAATTAAAATATTGTTTTATTGACTTTGAACTCTCCATCTACCTACATTCCCTTCATTATGTATTAATTATTAGTAAAATGTAGCCTATAACTATATGTAATAAAGTTTATTTTGAGTTTAAACAGTTTACATGTATAAGCCTGCCTGCCTTATTCATCATTGCCTATATTTAACAATTGTACACATAAATTAGAATTTACTTTGAACCTTCAAATTTGGCTCAAGACATTCATTTAAAACTTCTGAATGAAGTCCATTAAGTAACATAAGTTAATTTCAAAACAATTAACTCTTAATGTGTCAAACCGCAATCAAGCGCACCTAGCCTCTATTACCAAAGCGCCATGAAACTTTGGCAGATTTTTAAATATCTTTCTGGGATGGCAACTGGCAATTTCTTTTTTGAAAATTGACACTCATGGGGGGCAGGAGGCCCTTAATGTCTTTTTTTTTAATTTTATGAGCTATATATAGCTGACTAAACCATTCATCAGATCGCCATGAAACTTTTGGAGACTTTTGAGTACAATCCGGTAACTGGCAAATTTTTCCCCCAAAAAATTTAACACTCATAGGGCGTTGTGGGCCCATAATGTGATTTTTTTCTTATATGAGCTATATAAAAATTAGTTTAAGCGATAGCTACTGGATGGATCTTAACCAAACTTTGCATTTAACAAATTTGTAACTATTAATGAAATACTGAAGGGCAATGATTTTCTAATGGGGCTTGGGGCCCAAAAATGTTTTTTTTCATAAACATTTATTATTTTATTTCCCATTCACTGATGAACATCTTGAAAAATATAGATACAAATCTTTATGAAGAAATTGAATGAATTGAACAGTTGTTTTTAACTTTATATCTTGCATCAAATGGGCCCTAGGGCTCTTAATGTTGTGTTTGTTGGTTTACTGAGCTTTATAAAAATTATTTTATGCATTAGCTACAGAGTAAATGAATGGATCTTAACCAAAATTTGGTTGCCCATATTAAAATACTTAGGGGCACTGAACTTCTAATGTCAATATCTTAGGGGCTGGGTGTCACAATTGTCTTTTTTTTTTTTTTTTTTTTTTTTTTTTTTGTATACTTAAAGATATTATTTCCCTTTCAATTTTGATGAAACTGAATTTAAATGAACAGGTTTTCAAAATGTACATCTTGAACCGAAAGGGGCTGGGGGCCCCTTAATGCCCCCCCCCCCAATGTTAGCTATATAAAAATTATTTTAAGCGTTAGATGATGAGAAAATAAATGGATTTTGACCAAAGTGTATATATAAACTTAAGAGCCCATATTAAATAAATAGGACCCTGAACCCCATAATGTCCATCCCCTCTTAGCTAGGAGCCCAGAATGTGTTTTGTACTGAACATTAATAATTGTATATCCCATTCAATTATACATGATATTGAGAAATATAGCTTGAATGCAATGGCAATAAAAAATTGAAGTATCACTCAATTTGGGTCCAGGGCCCTTTTTTCTCTCTCTCTCTCTTTTTTTAGCGCATTTTCGAGATGTCGAAATCGCTATTGCACCCGTTTTGTCCGTCCGTCATCACCCTTGATCACAGCATCCATAAGTCCTAGACCCATGATGTATATATGTTTTTTGTATGCCCTGACCTGCCATTTGTGCATCAACACTCAGTTACTCGATCCGTTAAAGAACCCCGTTAAAACTACCAAAAAATATTTCGAATCAAGAGGTAACACTAGCGCAGGGAACGGCCGCCATTGCCGGAAGTCGAATGCATAATCCTTCAAGCATTGAAGAGTGGTGCGAAAGGGTGCAAAAGAATTAGTTGTTTTTTTTAGTTGACGTCATTAGAATATGTGTAAAAGTTTAGAGAGTTTTACGTCATCATTTCTGGTGACTTGTAGTTGGATTAAAGAGAAAATAATTTTTTTTTTAAATGTAAAGAAATGACTTTTAAATTTAAAAAAATGTCAGGTATATTCATTACACAAGAAAATTCATAAAAATATGTATAAAATCTAAACACAATTACTGATAACTACATAATTCTGATATCTAACATAAGTACTGATACATAATACGAAAATGCGCTAACACGTCCTGAATTCCAATAGGTACCAGGCTTAACATGATTTTTATTTTTTGTAAGCTTTTTAATTATTTATTTATTTATCCGCTATGAAACTTTTTTTTTTTTTCCTCCACATTTTCTTGGAGGTTTCTGGCATAATTGTTTTTTAAAAAAATTATCACTTATTGGTTTATTAAAATTTATTAATTTCTTCTGAGATCGTTGCAACGCACAATGGGTCTGCTAGTACAAATATGAAAAACAATATTTTAAAATTGATTAAAAAAAATTCAACCCAAATATCCCAAAGATGGTCTATTTGAACAAGGATATTCTACTCCAATATGCACATGGTTGACTAAACATTTTTTAAAATATTATGGAAATGTAGGTCTTGATGTCCAGAAATGTCAATATTTTTTTTTTTAAATTGTCCTCCCACACAAGAATAAGTAATGGGTCTAAAAATTAAAAACTCCATTGCTTCTGCACAGATAGCTATTTCCAATACACAAAACTCCCATTTCTTACCAAAGTACCTAATGCAGCCGAGTGGTGGGCTAAGGTTGGGTTTGTTATCTACTTGACGATTAACAAACAGGTAAAAGAAATGCAGGTCGTGAGAACTATAGTTTCTATACTTGTTTATTTATTGGTCTATCTTCTAATGTTGACACAGTAATTTAGCTAGCTTCCTATGCCCTATTCTACCTAGGTGCCGGGTGCCGAGTGATTCTCTCGGTGACTCTCTGGGTGATTCTCCGGGTGATTCCCCTAACCTAGCTTTCTCCTCCCTTATATAGTCCTTGGATCGGAAGATGTTGGTTTCGGTCTAGTAGTATTGAATATACTCTAGCCGGAAACGTACATTTCCAGTCATTGTTTAGAGGACCGATAACTTTCACCTCCGCCGGAAGCGATGCGTTTCCGGCACCCAAATACACCATTGTGCTGGGCTGATGAGATAGGGGGGGGTATTGTTAGAGGACTGAGAATTGTCACCTCCGCCGGAAGCGCGGCACCCATAAATATTGGAGGCAAAGGTGATCTCACCCACGGTCCCTGTGACAGCATTGGTTACCCAACACTCCAGGCCCCTTTCCTCTGCCGGAGTGAACAGAGGGCCCTTTGTTTGGGTGCGTGGTGAGGGTGGGAGCAGTTGTGGCGCACCTATTTTACGTTGACAGCTGATGGCGCAGGCACATGCTTGGCCTTACAGCCCTCCCATGTAGGGAATCGTGGCTGAAAGCCATCAGCCTGAAGGGTTGACTTGTTGCTTAGTGGGATCTCTTGAATTTGAGATCCACTGTTATAATCCCGACGAGTCAAAAGGTTACGGCGCTTGATCGGCCGTACTTTGAACTCGCCGCGGCCGACAGTAGCACAGGACGTGTACTCACTGGGCCTCGGTGAATTAGATGACCTGTTGCTGTTCACATGATGTTGATTTCGGGTGGTGTGCTGCCAGTCATGTGTGTTGTACACCCTATCGTATTCAGGTTGCGAACATGGGGACGCTGTCACGGAGCGTGTTGTTGCACTGACGTTTGCCATACGTTGGACTGGCATGACCCGTGCAGCTCCTGTGGCGGTCTTGGTCTTAACTTCCTGGTATCCAGGTAGACCTGGAGTTTTCAGGAATGGAGGTGAGCCCTTGTGGTGAGCGACGTACCTCCTCTTGGCACGACAGTCAACCTCAACGTGTCCTTTTCTATTACACCACAGACATACCTTTTTTCGGCGACAGGATTTCCACTGACTTGACGTGGCATATCTGTGTGATGGTGGAGAATCGGGTAGCCTGGAATCAGAATCATCTCTGGTTTGTAGCGTAGATTGCAGGTACCTTCCCCATAGTACTGCAACTTGCTGATCTATGTAGGTCATTAGTTGTGTTGTCAGCTGGGTAAGGTCTGGAGGCGGAGGTGCTATGAGCTGGGCTGTAGTGGCAACATCGGAGGAGTCCTCTCTTCCCCAACGTTGGGCCTCCTTTAGGACGTCGTCGAACGAGCTGCCAGTGTGTAATCTGGCGTATGCCCTTACATCACGACGTAGGTCGGTCGGCTGAAGACCTTGAATGAAGGTATATCGGAGCATGTCGTCCGCTAAAATACCTGGTCGTGCAGAGTTCGCCAGGACGAACAGACGTTTTAATGCCGCCGAGTAGTCATCAACTGTCTCTCCCAGGGCTTGTTGACGTTGGTAGAACGCTGCTGTGAGAGTGCTTGCATCTCTCTGCTCTATGATGTGTAGCTTAGGCAGACGAGTAAACTGTAGCTGTTCCTGCTGTCACCCGTGAACCTGGTAGCTTAGGCAGACGAGTTAACTGTAGCTGTTGTTGCTGTCACCCGTGAACCTGGGTAGTTTAGGCAGACGAGTAAACTGTAGCTGTTCCTGCTGTCATCCGTAAACCTGGGTAGCTTAGGCAGACGAGTAAACCTGGGTAGCTTAGGCAGACGAGTAAACTGTAGCTGGTCCTGCTCCATCTCTGTGTGTCCGATTGAAGAATTATCCCAAATAAAAAAAAAACTGTCCTCACTTGACCCAGCTCGCAGCGCCAAAAAATGTGTAGCCGAGTGGTGGGCTAAGGTTGGGTTTGTTATCTACTTGACGATTAACAAACAGGTAAAAGAAATGCAGTTCGTGAGAACTATAGTTTCTATACTTGTTTATTTATTGGTCTATCTTCTAATGTTGACAAAGTAATTTAGCTAGCAGGTAACAAAGTATACAGTTCTACTACTGCCTATGCCCTATTCTACCTAGGTGCCGGGTGCCGAGTTATTCTCTCGGTGACTCTCTGGGTGATTCTCCGGGTGATTCCCCTAACCTAGCTTTCTCCTCCCTTATATAGTCCTTGGACCGGAAGATGTTGGTTCCGGTCTAGTAGTATTGAATACTAGAGGCAAGTACCCGGCTTCGCACGGGTTTTAAATAAGGTTTTCTGTAGAAGCTAACACAATTCTTTTTCGCAAATTAGCGTTAGGAGAATGTACTTAACAACTTCCCAAAGTTTCATTCTTCTACCTACACGGGAAATAGTAGAATGGGTGATTTTCAGTATTTATATAGCGT
>MUZC01000132.1:162610-205495 GCA_002072015.1 Radix auricularia
TAATTTCCAAAAGTTTCATGTTTTTACGACACGGTACATTGGAGAGTTAGGGATGAGTTTGTTTCTAATATAAGAAAAAACAGCATTTGGGCCCCCGGCCCCCAATGAGTGGGAAGTTTGAAATTCTTTTTCGCAAATTAGCGTTAGGAGAGTGTACTTAACAACTTCCCAAAGTTTCATTCTTCTACCTACATGGGAAATTGTAGAATGGGTGATTTTCACTATTTATATAGTGTATATAAGTAAAAAAAAAAACACTACATTTGGGCCCCTGGCTCCCCATGAGTGGGGAGTTTAAAATTGTTTATTTCAAAATATCGTCGGGTTAGCTTACTTAACAACTTGCCAAAGTTTCATGCTTCTACCTATCCGTAAAATAGGATAATTAGTGATTTTCAGTTTTTATATATAGTTCATATAAGGGAAAAAACTAAATTTGGGCCCCCAGCCCCCAGAAAGAGGTAATTAAAATATATTTTTGCCCGTTACCATTGCAGAAGTGTACTAAACAATTTCCTAAAATTTCATGCTTCTGCCTCCTCGAGAAATAGAAAAATTGTTGATTTTCATTTTTTATATAGCTCAAATAAGGAAAAAAAGTTGTTGGCCCCCCCGGCGCCCCTGAGTGTGAATTTATGGAACGAAACCTATTTAAGAACCTTCCCCATATAATTGTGTGTACGTTTACTAAATTTCACTTGACTGGGTTGTCTGGATCTTGAGTTATTAGGGAACAGACAGACAGACAGACAGACACACAACAAATGCGTCTTATATATATATAGATACTCTAGCCGGAAACGTACATTTCCGGTCATTGTTTAGAGGACCGATAACTTTCACCTCCTCCGGAAGCGATGCGTTTCCGGCACCCAAATACACCATTGTGCTGGGCTGATGAGATAGGGGGGGGGGTATTGTTAGAGGACTGAGAATTGTCACCTCCGCCGGAAGCGCTGCATCCATAAATATTGGAGGCAAAGGTGATCTCACCCACGGTCCCTGTGACAGCATTGGTTACCCAACACTCCAGGCCCTTTCCTCTGCCGGAGTGAACAGAGGGCCCTTTGTTTGGGTGCGTGGTGAGGGGGGGAGCAGTTGTGGCGCACCTATGTATGTTTTGGTGGCACACGGCCACACTAATTAAAAGAAATATCAAACTTCTTGACATAGTATTTTGCATGTCTATTGAACACACCATTGCAGCCATGTATCCATATATTTAGAAATATTGTTATGGGACTATCAAATTTTAAGAAGTATTGCTCAATAACTTCATGGTGTTTGATAGAGTTGAACTCAAAATATTTTTAATGTCATGAATAATCAATATTATTCAGGTATTAGACACCTCCATCCCTCCAGGATTCTCATTCACATTATCACATTTACACAAGTAAGCTTAGTTGCCTAAGATTTCCAAACAACTCCACTAAAAGTAAACAATATCAATCCAATAGTCTTAGCCCCTTTCAGTCTCTGCTCTGACCAAGTACCTTCAAATAATGTGTAAGATTTTATAAATGTTTGTAATTAGAGGCAATCTTTTCATTATACTATTAAGTCTATTATATTTTTTTTCTTCTGATATGTAAGGCTGCACTGAACTTATAACATATGTACAGCTTTTGTTATGTTGTTTCAAAGCAGATGGGGTGGGATTGAGAATGATGGGGAAATAGGAAAAGGTGATTTTAAAAAAAAAAGTTAGACTAAGATTTTTTTATTTGTTGAGAGGAATGCAAATTTGTGCTAAACATTTGATCAATGGGACTAAGCAACACAGGTCTAAGGACTTTTGAAATATTTTGAATATATAGTAATATTAGAAAATATATAAAGAAATGTAAAAAAAAAAATTGTTGAATTGAGTTTCAACTTAAATTCAAATGTAAAAGGCATAAGTTGATGTTTTTAAAAAATCCATTACTCATAGTCATTTTGTACAGCAAATATTTTTAAATATACATTTAATTGAAATCCTGTTGCTTCCAGCCCTTGAAACCTTACTTACAAGTAAATTTTAAGAAGATCTAAAAACAATTTTTTGATAAATATAAATGTAAAAGATAGTCTTTTTCTGAAATACTTTAAAAAAAATTCTTACATTTTATAATTTTTATACATCTTTTCCAGCTCAAGTTAAACCTCCAGTGCTATCACCAAATGGGCCGTTTTTGCCATATCAGCCTGGGTCTCCCGATCACATCTCATCAGTTACACCAAATACTGTTAATGGATTGAATAACTCCAGTCAACAGCAGCTCAGGCCCTCTGTGAACACCTCAGGGTTTCCACCTCCTCCAGGATCAAACAGTTTCAACCAACCTCCGATTAGCAATATGTCTATTAGGCCTGGAGGACCTTATCCTCCTCTTCCTAATTCCACACCATTAACTGGCCCTCAAATAAATGGACCAGGTAATATGGCCTCAAGACCACCTTTTCAAGCGCCACCATTAGGATCACAAACATCTGGCTTTCAAGGACCTACTCCACCCTATGGACATAGGACTCCTTTACAACCAAGTGGTCCCATGCGTCCACCACCACCATCATTAAGCAGCCCAGGGCAGGTGCCTCCTATAGGGGGTGTTCAAGCTATGTCTGGTGATACGACACAAAGTGAGAATATCTTTTGTTTGTCTTTTGTTGCACAGAATGAAGATGTGGTTTTCTGTAGTCGCAGGTAGAGGCTGCATTGCAACACAACAATTTACGTTGAGAAAAATATATATTGTGAATTAAACTATTAAATATTTTTAAAATACACATCTTCATTGACTATTACTATTAACCTTTTTAAGAATCACATTTTTTTAAACAATCAGTAGATATAAATAGCAGAACTAAGAATAAAAATTGTCAAATTGTAATTAAACCAATTTAAAATGCTGAAACTTTAAAATAATTTTTTTTAAAGCATAACACTCCACCCCCTTTCCAGACCAAACATTTGTAAACATGGTAAAAATGCAAGAACATTTTGGGTGTCCTTAAAAAAAAAGGAAATATAGAATATTTAAAGACATTTTAAGATAATTTAGGATAATTTTTTATATTAAAGAACATTTTTAAAAAGCGTTGTGCTTATGTAAACTAGTAATTTTTCATTAGTTGTGCTTTAAAATTCAGCATGCTTTTTATTGCAAGAATAAAAATAATAGACTTCTTAAAAGAAAAATGCATGAATTTAAAACAAAAAATCTTTAAAAAATAAAAAATTGTAAAAAAGAGTATATAGGTAATTGACACAATATTATAGTTGTTTTCATTATGCTTGTACATGTTTTAGTTTGCCCTGCCTCACTGCTAATTTTATTTGGTCAGTCAAGTAACATAGTCATTAAAAAAATCATTAAGTACATTCTGGAAATAGAAAATACGGTTTTAAAAATGTTGAGCTACTTTTGTAATTTTGAATATTTTGCTAGTTTCAGATCTTGTTTAAATAGATATTATTTATGTATCAACTCAGCTTTTAAAATTTTATATTAAATTTGCAAAATGATTTTTAAGCCTGTCAAAACTTATAAAAGTATTAATGCTCGTTCATCAAAAAATAAATATTGTGCTTTTTTATATCACTCTAAAATATTGCAGTTTTTGTTTGCATAGTTAGATGAATGTTGGTCTAAAATACTATGAGCATGGCGAGCTGATGAAATCATGTGCATAAAAATATTGTTTATTATAATTTATTGGCTTGAATTTGAAAGCTAGAACACAAGATTGGGAAAAAAAATAAATTTCACCAATAGTTTGAGATTGAGTTTACATTGTTTGAGCTCTAGAAAGTATTAGAAGATAAAGAGTGATAGAAACTTAATATTCCACACAGGTCGACCTAATGAACTTCCAGTACCATTTCATGGACAGGGACAATATTCGCACCAGGTTAACCCTCACATGCAAAAAACCCCCACTCCAACTCCCAGTAACTCAGGTAATTTGAGCACAATATCTTTGGTAGATGTCCTCATCTTAGTTTTCATTAAGTTACTCAATTATATTTTCAGTTAAGTTTTTTAAAGTGTCATCATTAAATTTAACAAGCCTATTGATTCAATTTTAAACATGAATTTGTTAATTTATTTAACACTAATAAACTGGTGTGGCTAACTGATTGATGATAACAATAACAGGGAAACTATTAAAAATTTGTTTTCATGGATTAGGCAATATTTTTAATGCATAATTGCCATGTCACTTCATAACTCATTGATTTTAGTTTTGCCTTTTACATAAATTCAAGTGTTGATAAATTGCATTACTTGAATAAAATGTTCCCCTTTGATTCTAACGGAACCCATTAGCCACTCCTGCTATTTAATCTCAAATTACTTAACAGCATTTCTTTGCTTGAATCTTTGTTTTGAAGTTTTCATACTTCTGCTAGTCTTATTTGTTATTTGTTCACACATTTTTGTCCTTCCCAACATTAAATGATACCATATGGAGTTTATTATGGTCCATTTTGGTGTGCTATTTCTTTCTTCTTTTAAGCAACTTACATTTAGCTTGCTTTAATTGTGTGCCGCTTTAGACACATTTAAAGAAGTGTTTTCTTTTAGAAAAGAAACATTTTAAAAGAGATGGATTAAATAATCTTTAATCATAAATTAGAACCTCCATCAGAAAGATCATCACGTGGACCGTCGCCAGTGTCAGGTTCAACAATGGATGCATTGGAAGGACAGTTTTCACCAGGACAAGGTAATTGTTATTTTGTATCATTTTCTATTTTAAAGACAGCCATTTGTTTTTCTTAATTTTTTATTAGGTGATGCGAAATTGGCAAATTCATTTGTTACGTTTATTTTTAACAAATTTCTTTTAAGGTTCAGCATCTCCAGCCTTCCAAGGAAATAGGTCAAGCCCCGTGCAAAGTTTGACTCCTGGTACCCCTCCCAAAGCATCTGGAGGCTATGTGTCAACAATGCCAAACCAACAGTTTCCCCCTCGACCAGGTTTACCACCAAGTCATCCCTCCTGGTCAGGCCCACAGCATCAACAACCTCAAGGCCCACAGCATCAACAACCTCAGTATCAATCAACACCTCATCCCCAGGGGTTCCCCCCTCTACCTGTACCAAGTCAGGGTACAGGTGTTCCAAGTAGTCAACCAAGGTTCCCTCCACCCCCTGCCTCTAGCACATCGTCGGGCTTTCCCCCACATCCAAACACACAAGTGTTTCCTCCAGCTCCCCCAGCAACCAATACAGCACCTGCCTTTTCCCAACCCCAAATGCCCAGTATGCCAAGGTTTCAACCTCCACCTCCTCCTGTGGCTGGTTTTCCACTTCCTCCATCAAGTGGAGCTCCACCCCCAACATTTGGGGCCTCTCCCAATACATCATATGCGGGTTCACCACCTCCACTAGCAGGAGTTCCTCTACAAAATGTGCCAAGTTATTCACCAAATGTGACAAGTGATGGCACTAGGCCCCCTCAGTATGGAAATATGGTCAGTTAAAACTTTTTCTTTGTTTTAAAACATCAATCTGTTTGATTTAACTCTTAAAGACCCAGAAGGTTTTCAATAAAGTTCCGCCTCAGCCCCGTAAGGATTTCCCATATTGCGATCAACTGGTTATGAAATTAAAAAATTGCTTAAAATGCATCTATTTTATTTTTCTACAGACTTCATCTTTTACGATAAGAATGGTTATTTTACGTATCCAAAAGTCTGTCTTGAGTTTAATACTATTTTTTATCTGTAGTTTAGCACTATTATTTGTATAATAAAGTATAGCAAAATCACATCTTAAAAAAAAAAGTTTAAAGTACCCATAAACTTAGCAAATCAAGCAATAACACAAGTACAGGCAGGGGCCGCCATTTCCAGAAGTCAAATATATCATCTTTCATGCATTGAAGAGTTTTTATTTTCCATGATTTCGATTCTAGAGAGAGTTCTATCGAGGGGCTCATTACCGCGTTTCAGCATTAGAGACAAGGAGCGCATTACTGCGCTTTGGGGCTTTAAGAGTTAAATCTGTTAAACTCTCAAGAGATAAATTTGCAATTAGTTGTTTTTGAAATTTATAGTACATTTTATGAATAAAAATAAAGGAAAAGGCATTTTTTCTGTTGATATATGTATTTTCTGGTTGCCTAAAGTTGAAATGTTAAATACTTTCAGCCACCAACTGCTCCATCTTTAGTGAGTCAAGGGGGCTATCCACATCCTCAGTTTGTTCAGCCTAATTTTCAACAACCAGGAGTTGGAGGGTACCCTAACAGTGTAAATGCCATGACACAGAACTTCGGTCAGATGGGGATTCAAGTAAGAGATGAGACGGGAAGGGAAAATTTAATTGATTATCTTTGGGTAAAATGGAAAATAGCAGTATGTTTTTTTTTTCAAAGGCAGCTCTATGCTTTAAACTGATTATTGTTTAAAAAAAAAAAAAAGATAAAAACTTTCTTATATTATGATGTTAAAAAACCATGTTTGACATCTTGTGTAGGCCATGTTAAGAAGCTAATGAATAAAGTTTTTTTTGAAAGATACACCTTTTTAACTCTTAATGTGCCATAAAGATTTCGGAAAACTTTCGCCTCGGTCCCATAAGTATTTCCCGAATTGCGATCAACTGGTTATGAAACTTAAAAATTGCATAAAATCCACTTAAAGTGCCACTTAATTCGCCTTAAAGTGTGTTGAGCCTTCTCGTCTATGAGGGACATCCACCGATCATCGTCAGCGTCTGCAATTCCTCCGAGGACATAGGCCACCTACAAGAGACCTCCAGGCATCTCTATCCTGAGCCAGTTTCTCCAGGATCTTCCATTCATGGTCAATTCTCTTGATGTCTGCCTCCAATTCTCTGCGCCAAGTGTTTCTTGGACAGCCTCTTTTCCGTTTACCCTGTGGGTTCCATTTCAGGGCTTGCCTTGTTGTATTAGAAGCAGGTTTCTTAGTGTATGACTGATCAACCTCCACCGCTTTTGAAGAATTTCTTCCTTGATGGGCTTCTGTTTTGTCCGCTGCCACAGTTCCCGGTTGCTGATTTTGTAAGGCCAGTGAATTCTGAGAATCTTCTTAGACAATTGTTAATGAATGCCTGAATTCTGGTCAGGTTTACAGCTGTTGTTCTCCATGTCTCAGCTCCATATAGCAGCACTGGTTTCACCATAGCGTTGAAAATCCTTACTTTTAACTTGCTGCCTAAGTTGTTGGTGGCCCAAACATTCTTGAGTTGCTCGAAGGCTGCTCTTGCTTTTCCGATCCTTATTTTGACGTCTGCATCTGTACCACCTTGTTTATCTACCACACTGCCAAGGTAAACAAAACTTTCCACCTCCTCAAGGGCGTCTCCTTCAAGCATGATGGGTGATCTCCTGGTGACATTAACCTTGAGGATTTTACTCTTCCTTTTGTGTATGTTGAGACCTATGCTAGCAAAAGTGGCTGCGACAATGTTTGTTTTCTCCTGCTTCTGTTGTTTGGTATGTGCAAGGAGGGGAAGGTCATCAGCAAAGTCGAGATCATCAAGTTGATCCCACAAGGTCCATTGGATACCATTCCTTTTCTGCTATGTAGATGTTTTCATCCCCCAGTCAATGGCTAACAGGAACAGAAAGCAAGCAATCTTGTCTCATACCAGTCTTCACCTGGAAAGCATCTGTCACCTGCTGACCATGGACAACTCGGCAGTTTATTCCTTCGTACATGTTTCTGATTATATCCGTAATCTTCTGTGGCGCCCCATAATGCCGTATCAATCTCCACAGGGTTTGCCTTCCCACACTGTTGAAGGCTTTTTCGTAGTCAACAAAGTTGACATAGAATGGCGAGTTCCACACTAATGACTGCTCTAGAATGATGCACAGTGTTGCTATTTGGTCAGTGCAGGATCTGTTGGTGCGAAAGCTAGCTTGTTGGTCCCGCAGCAGAGGGTCTACCGCGTTTTTCATCCTGTTAAGCAGTACACAGTTGAAAACTTTTCCTGGGATGGACAGCAGGGTGACCCCCCTGTAGTTTGAGCAGGAGCTTAAATCTCCCTTCTTTGGGATCTTGATAAGGTATCCCTCTTTCCAATCAGAAGGCACTGCTCCTCTTCCCATATCTTCATAAACAGAGGGTGTAGCATTTCCACACTGGTTTCTAAATCCGCTTTGAGTGCCTCTGCTGGGATGCCATCAGGTCCTGCAGCCTTTCCATTTCTGAGTTGTTTAATGGCCCTGCTAATCTCTTCTTTTGTGGGATTATTACAGTCAATTTGCAGGTCATTATCAGCTGGTTGGATATCTGGTGTATTCCTTGGTACTGGCCTGTTTAAGAGCTCTTCAAAATGCTCCTTCCATCTCCCTCTCTGCTGCGCATCACTTGCTTCACCTATTCCGAGAATGGTGAGCTTATAGCTCCTCATCTCAGCGGCTATCTGTTCAGCTTTGCCAGCTTCATACATCGTGCGGACATTCCAAGCTCCAATGGTGGTGGTGGTCCTGGTAGAGATGATGGTTGTTGGCCTAACAGCTTCCAGATTTTGACTTTCACTATTAGGTGTCATTCCCTCCTCAGGGGATCCATCCTCTCCCAGGACTGAAATGACTTTTGCTACACTTTTTGGTGTTTTTGTAACTCTGATTTTTTACATGGCAGGGTTGTTGGCCTTGCGCGCAACCACTTGGGGGGGGGGCGTTGCCCCTCACAGCTCAATGGGAAGCTGCCTTTGTTCGGGTTGGGTCCTAAGCCTTTGGGGATCCCTCCACTTCCTACAAGGCAGTAGGGCGGATTTTGGTCCACCCCGAGTATTTTATTACCCCGGTACCCTCCATATCTAGTGGGCTTTCCCCTATCCGCCGGCTGGGGAGGCGTCGATAGAAGATCAGCAACTCCCACGAGGCCTTAAAGTACGTCACAATATTTTTGACCATTTTTAACTCCCTCCCCCCTCCCAAAGAACGTCACACTTTCAAACAAAAATATATTTTTTAATTAACAAAATAATTCAAATTTAATATAAAACACTGTGACATGACACATGGCTGGAACCCCCCTGTCACAAACTGTCACACTTTCTTACACCCCCACCCCACTCTTGAGCGTGATATACTTTATGGACGGCCCCTTATATTATTATTGTCATACTGACTTCATCTTTTAGGATAAGAATGGTAATTTTATGTATCCAAAAGACCGTATTGAGTTAAAAATAATTTTTACCTGTAGTTTAGTACTATTATTTTAGGAATAAAGTATAGCAAAATCGTAGTTTCTGAAAAAACCCGTAAAAACTAACAAAAAACTTCGCAAATCGAGCAATAACACTAGCGAGGGAAACAGCCGCCATTGCCTGAAGTCAAACACATCATTTTTCACGCACTGAAGAGTTTTTATTTACTGTTATTTCCTTTCTAAAGAGAGTTCTATTGAGTAGCGTATTATCGCGCTTTGGTACAAAAACTGTAAATCGCGCTTTGACACATTAAGAGTTAATATGGCCATTCATGAGATAATTTATTATTTTTTTACATTTTTAAAAATCATGGCATATCTCATTGTTATATTTTTAAAAAAAAATAAATCTTTAAATTTATTCTGTTTTGCTGTTTAGCAGGACACAGCCAGAACAGTTAACCTCTTAACTGAGAGACAATTGATACCAGCTGATGGCTTAGAGACTTCCAAACCTGTGTTACCCCATGATTTTAAAAAAGTCAATTGCAGCCCTGAGTAAGTATTATTTTTTTAACCTCATAAAAGGAGTGAAGGAAAACCAAAGTAGCCTTGTCTAAAATGCAATTAAATGCAAATAAAATGAGAATGTGAAAAAGCTGATTGAAATAAAGTTTTTTTATAAGTGTAGTAGAGCTTTGAATGTTTTGGAAAAACTTTATTTGAAAGTTATTAATTGATATCAAATTGATATCAAACTATGTTAATTTTAAAAAATTGTATTAGAAATTATATGAATCTGGTAACAAGCAGTTCTACATATTATGACGCTTGTGACACTGATATATGAAACCATTATGAAAATCATTTTTAATTGATTTTTACCATTTGATACACATGGAGTGGCGAGTTCCACACTAGAGACTGCTCTAGAATGATGCGCAAATTAAGGATATTTAAAAAAAAAATTTATTTTCAAAAAGATCCAAAATTATGAAGTTGAAACTCACAAACATTAAAATTAAAAGGATCGATTTCAGCTGAAAAACCAATTTTGTTTTAAACTTATCCCATTAATATAAAGTTTGTTTTAGTAATTGACATTCCTTTTCTAAATTATTTTAATTGGATTCATTTTCTAAAATCTGTTTCAGTATATTTCGATGCACACTGAATGCTATCCCACAGAACTCTGCATTGCTCAATAAAGCCAGACTGCCCCTTGGAATTCTAATACACCCATTCAGAGATTTATCTGTAGGTCTACCAATTATTATATAAGCATCTGGTTTAGTACTCGGCATAATGGTTTGAAGTTATGTGGGGCATGCATGTTGCAACATAAAATGCTCAGCTCTGAAAAATCTTCCTATTTACAGGAATTTGGAATTTAATATTTTAATTTTCCAAAAAAAAAATTTTTTTTAAAGGTTTTAATCTTAATATAATTCAAAATAATGAAACAAAATCATCAATTACCAAATGTTTTGTCCTAAGATCATTTAAATGTTTTAAGGAGAGATTGATAACTGTGTGTTAAATTTGCAGGAAGAAATAGATGGAGTAAGTAGTTTGCTTGCGCTCTTAGCTTGGTGGTTTTGAAAAAAGTACTATTTTCATAAATTATTTTAATTTTTTAATGAAACAAATGAAGTGCTTCCAAATATTTAAAATGAAAACTTAGTAATGCTTGGGATGAGATTAGTTGTTCAAATTAAATTAGACTTTTATTTTCTAGTACTCAATTCCATTACGCATGTTGGTGGCTGGCTTTTGGTACAAACTCTTCAGAGAATGGAGAATTTTTATTTACTTCTATGTTCTGTTTTAAAAAATGGCTTTCTCTGCTTTTAAATATTTCTTACAACATTAAAATATGTTGTTTTTTTTACACAAAATTTCAATATTAGTTGAAAAGTATGTTGTGGAATGAAATATAATCCTAAATTTAAACTTATATATTTTTATCCTGTTTGTAAGGATTGCAATCAGTTGAGCCTTCTGATATTGTTTTAGTGACTGCATCGTTAAGTATTGACAGCATAAAAATGTAATAAAAATTTTAATTTAGCTGAACATTGCATTTGAGTCATTAGGTTTAGTGACCTTCCAAGTATACATAGGAAACCACTCAATTTTGTTATGAAAAATCGATATGTTAGCTGGGTGTTCATAGTGTTCGCCCATAGTGATTTTGTAATAGACAATATTTAGTGTTTTATCATTTATTTAGTGTGTAAATTTTAGAATTGTGCAAATTTCTCAACAAAGAGACACTTTAAATAAAATTGCAGAGCAAGTGAAAACTTTTATGAGTCTGGTACTTACAATATCTAGACTGATTAGTCCAGGGATATTTATGAGCAGCATTTATTTTCCACTTATACTCTGCTAAGTCCAGGTCTGTCAACATTGCAGTACTAATAACCTGGTTGTAAAATAATGAATGGATACCCAAATAATTCAGCTGCGAGAGAAAGATAATTTTCTCTTTTGTTAGCCTAAAGAATAATAAATTATTATTCACTCTCCTCCCTCAGTTTGCAGAGTATGATTGGTAACACAAGCGCTGGAAACTCAATCTGTCATGAATAAAAAAACTAATTTTATACTACATATGAATTATTAACTCGTGTAAATATTTGATAACGATATTCCTGGAAAATTACATTTATTATTTGTCATTCCCCTAATTGGGGCAATCAGGTGGTGAATATTTGATTATTATGACACATTGTGGTGCATTATAGGCGTACCCCAAACCTTCTTTCATTGACTTAATTGTACTGCTCTTTGTAGCTTGACTTTTTATTTTTGAGAGCCTAATTGTTCTGGTGCTGTCCTCTATTGATAGGATTAAAGGGATTAAATTTAATTCTTTTGAATTTTAAAACAATTATTATATCAAGGATTTGGATGCGATAAAACTGATTTTATGATCAAAATTTACCCACAGCAATTGCCAGTTATACAGTCAAGTGTGATTGTAAGATGTCGAGCATGTAGAACATATATCAATCCCTTTGTTGTGTTCACTGATCAAAGAAGGTGGAAGTGTAACCTTTGCTTTAGGGTTAATGATTGTAAGTTTAGAACTGATAAGATATTAAAATTATTTAACTGCTATTGAAATTAACTATTTCGATTTGTAACTGATAGATAGTGAAGCAATATTTTAAAAATTTATTTCAACAAATTTTTATATCTTTCTTTTTCAGTACCAGATGAATTTTCCTTTGATCCGGTTAGCAAAACATATGGAGATCCACAAAGGAGACCTGAGGTAAAATCTGCTACAATTGAATTTATTGCTCCTTCAGAATATATGGTGAGTCCACATCTATGTACATTTTATAAATTATGTGGTACTGAGTACAGTGTTTATTTATGGTTTAACTAATTTGTAATCCCGTTTTTCTTCTGTAGGAGAAAAAATTGATTGTTTGACAAAAATATCTGATTTACAATTATTATTACAATTATAACACATAAGTATCTTAATTAAATTTGTAGTAAAACAAATGTAGGTGGCAACAATAAAAATGATTGATCTGATTTTTCAGCTGCGCCCACCACAGCCGGCAGTTTATCTCTTTTTACTGGATGTGTCTTTCAATGCAGTTAAAACTGGTGAGTTTCCCTTGGTTCTTTAGTAGACAGATTGGACATTTACCATTGCCAGTGTTTACAAGTTAAGAGTTGTACAGATATGCTATAAGTACTTGAAAATTCTAGAGAGCTCACACTCCATGTTAGTAGAGTCCAACTTAAGCTGATGCATTACTCTCTATTACTCACTCTAAAACAAAAGATTACTGCTTCACTACACTCATGTTTCAATAAGTTTGCCTTTTTAATTAGGTTCAAGGACTGACAAATAATTCGCCATGCTTTGTCTGTATTGCTAGTTGCTAAAGATAATTCTAAAGAAACTCTTTGCGGTTCATTTTGCAGGTTATCTATCACAATTTTGTCAAATCTTAATTGAGGAAATCGACAAGCTTCCAGGAGACAATAGGAAAACAATAGGTTTTTTGTGCTATGACAAAGCTTTATACTATTTTAATCTTGCTGCGGGTCTCTCACAAGCACAGATGCTGTGTGTTCCTGATCTGGACGGTGAGTTGAAATTTTTAAGTCAATATATATGGTCAGTGGTACATTTGGTTTTCTAGGAAGAAACCTCAGCCTTTAAATGCCTGAAAATGTAGTATGCATCTTCATTATGGGAATCATAAACATAGAAGACTATAAACGGATTAGAGGCAGTCCAGCCATTGGAAGTGTGTTTTAAAAAAGCTGAGCTGGACACATGAGAAATCAAAAATGGCCAGGCTAACAATGCTGTTTTTGAATTTTTGAAATGAAAAATAGCCTTGTCCTCCGCTTGGTCATAGGGCGTAAACTTACCCTCTCCCACTTAGACAGATGAGACCATGGCAGTCAATACAGGCTAATAAAAATAATAACTCAAAACAGTAGTTGGTTGTTCTTGATAAGGTAATTTAGTGACTGGAATAAGCTTCAAAGATGATCAGTTGAGATGACAAGCATTTATTGTCTCCCATTCACAAACACCCAGTTATTAATACCCCCCAAACATTCAGTCATTAATACCCCCAAACCGGGAGTCATTAGTACCTCACTGGGCATCCCTACAATTTATCATCTTTATGGGTTTCTGTGAAAAACCTTCAAATTTTTATTGGCGCCACACTGATGAGAGAATTGATCCTGGGCCCTAAGTAAATAAAAAGAGACTTGAGATTGTGATTAATTTTATTGCTCCATTTAATTAAGGGGCTTTAGTTTTGTGTTGTCTTTATAAAACATAGTCTCTAGAAATTAAGCAGAGCAATCAATTGAATTTCCATTCTAAAATATTCTACTGGGAAGATTTTAAAATGTCATACATTTTTCACTTGCAGATCCATTTTTGCCTTGTCCTGACAACCTTCTAGTCAATTTAAAAGAAAGCAAAGAACTAGTTATAGATTTATTGAACAAGCTGCCAAGTCTTTTTGAAGTAAACTATGAAACTGGCAGTGCCTTGGGAGCAGCACTTCAGTCAGCTCACAAACTCATGGTGAGGATTTTGTTTTTTTACACTCTTTACAAGGAGCTAAATGTGGTCAAAGTTATAAATATGATTCTATGATGAAGTGAGGCCATTTGAAGGTAGTACTGGTACATCATGTAGTAAATTGAATTAATTATACCTTATGTACTCGTTCCATAGCCCGTTCTTTCATAAGACAACACCACCCCCACCCCCCACACACACACTTTTGCAAGAAGGTAGTATGAAAAGTGTGTAACCTGCTCATAAGCCAACCCCAAAAAATAATAGGAAGCATAAAAAATATGGTACATATCTTTTAAACTTTGGCTTTCCTTACTGCTAAAAAGATTTTAAAAAGCATTGATTGCAAGTAAATCACTTGGTGTCATTTTTAAATTTATATAAAATTATTGTGAATTTCTTCAGAGTCCTACTGGTGGCAGAATAACTGTCATGCAGACCTGCTTACCTACAGTTGGACCAGGAGCATTAGAAAATAGAGATGCATCAAGCAGTGCTGGAAAGGTAGAATATTTTTTAACCTTATTTTTCTTTCCCTTACTATTTGAAATTTCATATCAATATGAAGCATATAAACTGTAAATTCCATAAAATAACTAATTGTAAAAATATGTTTGCAGAATGTAACTATCATTGGACCAGCTACAGATTTTTATAAGAAACTTTCTTTGGATTGTTCAGCTCAGCAGATAGCAGTTGATTTATTCATGCTAAATGCACAGTATGCAGATATAGCTACATTAGGTAAGTGGAACTTTTTCAGTTTTGTAAGTTACTTCTATTTTCACTTTATTTAATACTAATTAAAACAGGATATTTAGGACTACGGATGTTATCAATAGAAATTTTCATTTTAAATTTTTGAAAATAAAATAACTATTTTTTTATTTTTAATAAAGGGCTTTAACTTGAATTGAATCAATAATTTATGCTTTTTATTTTCAGCATGCATCTCAAAGTTTTCAGCAGGATGTGTCAGTTACTACCCATCGTATCATTCTGTGAAAAACCTTGGAATGGTTGATAAATTTGATACAGATTTCCGCCGCTATCTGACCCGAAAGATAGGATTTGAATCTGTTATGAGAATAAGATGTACTAGAGGTTGGTTTTATTGCCAGTTTGTTAAGCTATAAAAGAAGTATGAAAATAATTTAATCAGCTCTTTGTGTTTATAAAACAAGGTTTTCCTTTTAGCTAAGTGGTCAGATGATGCACTATTGTTTGTGTGGTCCTGAGTATTAACTTTCCCTTTAGGATTTTAGATTTTTAATTTTCAAAAATAACTTGATTACTCTAAATTTAATCAAAGTAATCTGTTTCTGTATCCGTCATTAACTATTGGGACTAAGTTTTTTTTTTTTTTAAAGAATTTAATTTTTCTTCAATGCCATTGGCCATTAGTTTAAGGGTTAATTTTTTGTGATAGTGTTTGGGGGAAAAGGGTGGGGGGAGGGCACTAATAATTTGATTTACATATTAAGCACACACAAAAATGAACAATGGAGCACAAATACACAGCCACTGCAATTGTTTTTTTTTTAAAATCTATCTTCGATTACTTTTATTACAGGGCTGAGCATCCATACGTTCCATGGTAACTTTTTTGTTCGATCAACTGACTTACTGTCATTACCAAATATCAACCCTGATGCTGGATTTGGAATGCAGATGTCTATTGAGGACAACCTGCAGGAATCAAGTACTGTCAGTTTCCAAGCTGCACTACTTTATACCTCTAGTAAAGGTATTGATTTTTTAAAGTCAAATAAAAGTTTGAAACACAAACCAACTCATCCCTTTTACTTTTGTTTGCCACCCCACATTCCTATCAGTAGTATCCTGCAAACACTTGTGCCATAATACTCATTTACCCCTCTTAACTATTGCACCAAAATTATTTTAGAAACTAAAAGTTAAACCCTTGCTCGTGGACCACAGGTTGAGAAACACTGCTCTAAAGCACACTTTTACAAAAGCCATTTTCTTCTAAAATATAGAAATCTATCAATGAATATGAGGATGTGGGCAGCAAAATAATGAAATTATTCACTAGTTTAAAGATATTATTTAGATAGAAAAAAGGCAGTATAATTCCTTATTTTTTGAGACCCAACGAGAGCATGTATCAATATATCGCCTAGTCTGATGGTGACATCAAATCGCTTGGGATGCCACCGCCAATTGCGTTCAGCTCTTTTTCGCGCTTTCGTCAATTCAGCGAATTTAAATTAAAAAATAATTTTAAAATTTAAAATCGTCCAAACAAAGAAGAAAACTGTGTTTATTAATAATAAGACAGTTAATCGTCTGATATCTTTCCTCTTGTTTTATAAATAGCAACACTCAAGACATTGACCGATATTCAAAATTTGACATCAAGACCGCGCTGTGTGTTAGTGCTTGTATTAAGCCTCTGCAACTAAGTGAATTTTTAAAAAATAAGCTTATGCCAAGACCGGTTTGGAGCTCAGGTTAACAGTTAACAACCTAAATTTATATTTTTTTTAAAGTTAAAATTGTTGATAACTTGATGTCATGTTGATAAAAGGAATTTAGAAAGGTTCAATAATTTTTCTAAATCACTTGGGCAGGGCTTTACTAAGTATGATTATTCTTTCCTTTCTTTCATTAGGGGAACAAAAATGATTATTCTTTCCTTTCTTTCAGGGGAACGAAGGATTCGTGTTCATACTTTATGTGTGCCTGTAACTAATCAGCTAAGTGAAGTCTTTGCTTGTGCCGATCAGCTGGCTGTAGCTTCGCTGTTATCAAAGATGGGTAAATACCTTTTTTTAACCTTGACTTTATTTCTCTGAAGTACTTTTTAATTATGCTTAGATTATTAACAAAATTAAATAAATTCTTCTTGCTTCGTATCTTAAAAATTTTGTGAATTGAGTACCATATTATTGGTTTCCATTTTTATACTAATGAATTTTTTTTAAAAATTCAGCTGTGGATCGATCCCTGAATTCAGCTGTGAGTGATGCCAGAGATGCCATGATGAATGCCTCACTGGATGCTTTATCTGCCTTTGCTCAGCAGATCCCTGCCTCCCAGAGAGTTGGTGCTTTGTTAGCCCCATATTCCCTGCGCTTGATGCCAATGTTTATGTTAGCAATGTTAAAGAGTGTAAGTCTATAGTTCTTGTATTTTCAACTATGGCTGAGTTCAAATTATTATATATGTATTCATACTTGAGAAATTGTTGTCATAAGTATCTATTTTTTAATTTTTTAATAGGTTGCATTCACATTAGCTGGAAACCCAAAGGTGGATGATAGGGTCTTTGCGATGCAGCAGTTCAAAGTGATGCCTCTTTGCTACTTGATCCAAAATTTGTACCCTCATCTTTATCCATTGCTAAAACTGAATGAGGAGGTGCACAATATTTTACTTTTTATTCTAAGATACAGGCATAATTGTTAAAAGTAAAATTTTACCCTTTCATATACCAAGTTTAAATTATTTATTTACACACTTAAAGTGAATTGTAATTAAATAAATAATGCATAATCACTGTGATGTATACTTTCATATTAAAATTGACCCAATCTCTTTAGTCTATACATGAAAGTAGGTGTTGAGGCTTTGTTTGACCCTCATAGCACACATTGGCCAAAAGCGACTGTTAACCATTACTAGCCAAAATCAGCCTTAATTACTTTTCTTCTTTTTTTCCGTTTCTTTTAAAAATCTCATGAAGTTTTAATTTGATAACATTCGGTTTAATCAAATTTTGAGAATTAAAGCTACTTTTGGACAGGCTGCATTTTTTAAAGTTTTTATTTTTTTTTTTTGGAAAGGGCTTGTGATGGAATTTTTAAGTGATAGTACTGATATTGAGACATTCTTTGGATTCAGTTTTGTCTGCCATTGAGGTTAAAAGGTCACAAGCGTCCAAATAATTATATCTATACCACTTGTTCCAAGATTCATAAAATTCCTATTACACAAGAAATAACTCAACACTGCTTACAGAAACAAACTTTAATTTCAATGGCTTACCTGCTTGCCACAACAACCTGTACAGAACTCTCTAAACCTCTACAAACATTCTAATGACATCAACAACTCCTTTTTGCAGGACTAACCAATAACACTAACATGACCACCAAACACACCACCGTGCACAGCTCACTACATCAGCAAGTTACAAGGGAAAATCGGTCATCCGTGACATTAGCATTAGTTTTGAGATTACTTAGAATCTTTCCACTAGGAAAAAATAGATAGTGGATTGCTCATAATAGTTTGTAACAGTCTGTGTTCACAGTGCTAATGACTGAAAATGCGCAAACATTAATGTTTTGAATATTTCTCTGGTAAAATGTGATCTACTTCTCTTTTATTTCATGCTAATATTTTTTTAACACCAAAGATGAATCATCTCAACCATAAATGGGACTCAGATCCCCAAAAATTCTTCATTACAGAGATAAGAAATATTCCTCTGACACATCTATTCATAACCAAAGGGAATTAGTTGAAATTAGTCAGTAAAAGATAATGTGCTGAATAATAAATTTATGATAATGACATGATATTTTTCTGTCTAACCGTAATTAATAATTCCCAATAATTTTTAAATAGCTGATTCTAACCCAAAAAAATGTATATTTTCTACTTCTTTAGAAAGTCATCAAACATGGGGATGAAGAGATACCAAGTGCACCTCTGTTGCAGTTATCATCAGCTAATATAGATAGAACAGGTTTATTCTTAATGGATACTGGTGATGCCATGTACTTGCTTGTAGGCAGCAGTGTAGGAGATCAAATTTGTCAGGATGTGTTTGATAAGCCTAACTTCCAGTCAATTCCTGATGGCATAGTAAGTTTTATTGAATTACTTTTTAAAGCTTTTTCTTTTCAATATTAAATCTTATTTTTGAACTACACCTATACAGCTCATTATTGTGTACAATGTACATAAATTAATGGTCTATGAATAGATTTTATCATAATTTACTGAAATATTTGTTTCATTAATCACGCAAAATTAAATGATTCTACAAATGTTAGATGGACTTACCCGAACTTGAGAACCAAACATCAGAGAACATTCGAAGTTTCATCAACTATTTAATGGATTCTCGACCAAATGGAGTTGTATTTCTTGTCATTAGGTGAGTCTTATGTGTTGTCATTTTTAATTAGTTTACAATATCTCTAAGGAAAGGGTGGTTATTCTTACTTTTTAATTTGTTGTAGGTCTAAATTTCTAATGTAACTCCAAAATTTTTTGTCTTTAATGTATCCAAACTCAATTTTTTTCAGAGATGATAGTAAAAACAGACATCTTTTCTTCCAGCATATGCTGGAAGACCGCTCAGAGAACACCATGTCTTATTATGAATTTTTGCAGTTTCTTCAAGGCAAAGCAAAACCTTGATTAGGATTACACTTTTAGAATGACATATTTTTTTCTTTCAAAACTGAGCTTACTAAGAACAGGATTTGAAATAGCTACGTTAATAAAGACCTTTCCTCATGTGAAAAGAATGTTTTATTATTGTACATTATATGATTGCGACATTAACTGTACAGCCACTGTTTAGTTACCGGTATTATTTTCCTGTTTCTGTCCCTTATTTGTTTTCAGCATTGTGATACTCTATAAAGTGTGTATTCTATTTTATTTCTTTATATATTTTTTTCTTATATATATATATATATATATACAGTATCTGATTTTCTTTTTAACCCTAGAACAAGTTTGTTTTTGTGTCAATCTTTTTGATGCCTTTGTTTTCTAATCTGTCACTGACTGTGTATGTGTGAGTTAAAATTCCTGTAAATCATAAAATGTTAGGTGTTTAAACTCATATTAGTCTGCGTGGATGACAGGAGTATTTTGTTTTTTCATAAAATATGTGAATTTTAATTATCAAAATGTATTAGGCATTAAATATTACATTACGTTAAGATTGAGTGTTGCACTGAAATGCAATTTCTTTAGGTTGTGTGCATCTATCATTTGTATAATCACTTAATAGAGGATAATTGGGCCAAAAGTATTTTTCAACTTTAATTCATTTTTTTTTTCATTCCATAATTACATTTTAGCTTATTTGATGATTCATACACATTAACTCCATAAACAGAATTATGCTTAACTTGTAAGCTATTTATTCTGCTTTATTTTCTTTTGTAACTTGAATAGCTAATAACAGATTAGTCAGAAACATTCTAATTAAATTTTTGTTAGTTGACCATCAGTTGTTCAGATTCACTTATACAGTTAACAGATTTTCTTATGTCTTAGTGATTTAAGACTTTACATTTTTTGCTCTATTGAATTACAATAATATTAAAAGCTGGTTCTTGTTTTCATCTCAAATTTAAATACTTAACTTTTGAAAAAATTCAGCTAATCATCTGCATGCATTCACTGTAGATTTATATTTAAAGTTAAAGAATGCATCTCTGTGTAAGAAGTTACCCAGCTGTACAGAGAGTCTACTGTCTAGCCTTGATGCTTAAATATGTTCTCAACATAAAAAGCATAGATTTTGTATTTGATAGCAGTTATCATACAGAATAGGACTGCATAAAGCTTTTTTATTAAAAAAAAAAAACAAATTACACAGACTATTTGTGTAAGGAAACAATAAATTAAAGCTTTATTATCAACTAATACAAATAATGGTAGACGTTTCGGCTCATGCCTTCATCAGTACAAAAACAATTACATGTACTTACATATATATTAAAATTAAAACATATTAAAGTCTATGTGATAAAATGAAAAGAAATGAAAGACAAAAATAAACACGGACATAGAATATAAGAAAAACGTCTACCATTATTTGTATTAGTTGATAATAAAGCTTTAATTTATTGTTTCCTTACACAAATAGTCTGTGTAATTTGTTTTTTTTTGATAGCAGTTAACAAGTATGTGTGTTTACTGTACATAATTATTATTTGTAGATAAAATATTCCTCTCAATGGCATTTTTAAAAGAAAACCTAAGTAAAATATAAATTAAGCTTTAAAACAGATACGTTTTTTCAGTACCTATTCTTTTGCTATTAATAGCAATGAAAGTGAAAAATCATCTCACATGTTTTTTTTTTAAAAATCTGGTCAGATATTATGACTTTATTTGACCTTGATTGTACATGTTCCTTTAGTTATTGAATACTTTCCTAATCACAAATGTCATTGTAATTTTAAAATGTATCCTGAAAAATCTTTACCTTAAATAAAACACTCTACATCCAAATAACAGAATTGGATTTAATAATGTGATTTTATTCTAACCTTCAAGTTTTCAGGGACTTAGATGGGTTCAAAATTTGTATTATTTAAGTGGGTTTTTTAAAGGATATATACCCACACATACTCAAACAGCTGGTAGTTCCCAATGTATATAGTTAAATATTAATGCCAAAGTCATCTATATACTTTTGTTTCTTTTAAGAAAACTAAATTACTCTCTACCAAACTGTACATGCCATAATTAATAAGTTATAACTTATGTCAGTATTTATTTTATTTTATTGTTTTGTAATTTAAATCTATGACTTTAAAGTCAGTATTGAAATGGATTGTGTAATATTTCAGGCGTGATAATGCAATAATTTAGACCTTCAATGTTGTATTTCTGTTGTTAAATCATTCAAGGGCCGATACTTCGATTTAAAATAAATAATATTTCATTTGTTACATGATCCATTTCAGTGTTTTTTTTTATCTTGCTGAATAAAGCATACAATTTTTGCAATGAAATTGTAGTGATGGGATCAGTTAACCTTTGAGGCCTTTAGGTGTTTAAGTTAAAAGATTAATTTTTTTTTTTAATTCATGTGAATCATTAGAGATTCTTGCTGTTGATTATAATTGTTAAATATTTTTAACAATTTTTCCCTGTTTCTTTAATAGGACAGGTAAATGTGCATTTGCAACAATACAAAATGCCCATACAATAATGTTGTATATATTATTTATTGTCCGCGGTGATGGTTGGAGACTCATTCACCCTAATATAATACGCAATCCTCAGTTGTGAATTTTTTTTTCTTCCAATAATTGTCTTAACTAACTCTTTGTATGCAAGTGGGCAAAAGAAGGAAAGTGCATAAATGTGAAAAAGCATATATAAAAGTAAAATACTTTACAATGGTTTGTAACTAAAATCTGAGCAACAGTTTAAATGTTTTTCTTCTAATTTCCAATTGTAAATTTTTTCCCCTTGCACATAATTCTGATGGCTGTCTCTGTGGCAGTGAGTCTTGCCACTCCTTAGTTTACAAATGAGTTTAACATAATTGAGGAATAAAAAAATAGCATAACATTAAATTGTTCTGTTCAGGAAGTTCCTTTCATTACTGATGCTTTGATAAGTGTCTGTGTGGTTTCGTAACAAGATCTTTAAAAAATCTCTACCCTGAAGCACCCATTGTATAAGAATGAATTTGCCAATCTTTTCAATGTAGAAGATAAGTCTATAAAAGTCTGCAATTCTGATTTTTGTCCCTTTTTAACAAACTGAATTAAGATATTTAATTTTGCAGAGAATATTACAAATCTACTTAGGCTCACCATTAAAAGAAATGGTTTGAGATTCGAGATTTCCACTCTATGGTGATATAATATAATGATAATACAACTAAAATACTATTTGAATAGTAAAAAAAGGCAATTCAGTTGATATAGAATTTTATTTTAAATTTGTTAAAAAACAGAGTACCCCTCATAATGATATAGGTTATAATATTTTGACAGGAAATTAAGGTTCTTCAATACAATTTCAAATTTTCTTAAATATAACATCAGCTTTGGAACCGATTGCTTGTAATTCAACTTTCACTGGACATTTTAGCCAATTTGACAATAATTCTTCTGTATAGCCTTTGAGGAAATAAATTTGACGTGAAAGAGTTTTTTCCATGGAAACCAAGTAAGACAAAACAATTAAATTATGCCTCCTCTTTATTATCACCTCCGATGATAAAGCACCATGCCATGTTCCGTACATGAATTTGCGTATTATTAAGTCCTCAAATGTGGTTTCAGCTATTCTCTTTTCCTCATAAAGATTACCTGAATAATAAAAAAAAGAATTTAAATGCATAAAGGTCTTAGCTAATTTGAACACTGAATGGTGGTGTCATTTCAATACAAATTGTTAAGTGTCAAGTAACTCTTGATTTTTAAATGATGCTACTATTTTAGGTGCATTGAAACAACAACCTGATGAAAATCTGAATATCAAAAGACATAAAAAGTCAACTTGAATATCAAAGATGAATACAATCATAACCAAATACAGCTACAAATAAACACAATCTTACATGTATTCCATGACAGCCATCCTTTTCTAACATATATATAGTGGGGAGCTTGAGCTTCTTCATAAGTCAAAGGCCTGGTTTTAAACTGAGTAGCCTTGGGCACACCACTTCTTTTATTTTTACATAAAGAGGCTGATGTGGAGAGTCCTCGTAGTGCCACATGTAATGAAGGGCATGGTAATAAATTCTTCTGAAGCATCTGCATTAATTGAAAGGGTTTTATATCATGAAAATGGTAAATAAAATTAAAATATATACAAATTTAGGTGGGTGGGGGAGCAACTCTTTGTAATAATGAGGGTTTTTAAAAAATATGCATTTTTATTTACAAGAGCTGAAGATTAAGAGAAAAAAAAACATCTTGCAGAAACCTCATAGTCCAACTAATTTAACATTTTTATGAAACTTAAACCTGTTTTAGTACCATTATTTTAAACAGGTATTCTTATTTATAATCTATAATACGACTAAAATATTATGGTAATATATTTATTGAGGTAATGTATCATTTTCACATCAGAATAGCAAAAATTTCAAATTTTCTGTTTCAAGTGCTATTACTATTAACAATTTTCTTCTACTTCTACTGCCACTATTAAGTAGTCAAGAGTTTCATGTCCCAAAACAGATTTCTGAAATTGGAAAGTAATATTCATTTCGTGGAAAATTCTACTGCAGACAGCAACAAAGGTCTTCAATCGTTAAAGATGAAGCTGTTTTTGAACTCTTGAATGAGAATTTTTGCTAATTTGTCTATTTTACACAGAATATCAGGATTGATAAGATGATTGTGAAATTTTATGTGAGAAACAGCTGGAACAATTCATAAAAGGAAAGCCCATCAGATTTTGGTATTAATATATGACCGTTCTACAGCGAGGGATACTGTTATACTTTCTCATTGCATTGTGGAAAGGAAACCACCGCAACAGATTGGCCCCTTGGTTCTCATGTAGTCTTGAATGCTGTACAATACCTTGCTGATCCAACAGGTATGTCCTCTATTTTGGTAACTTCTTTACAAACATGGATGGATCTGCTGTCTCAGCTGGCAGATTCTGGATTTTGAGTAACCGCTACGATTAAAACAGTTAGTCAATGAACAATAACATGTCCACTGAAGTCATCAAAAGAAATGAAAAAGTCAGTTGTGGAGACATTGAGTATGTCTACTTCAAAATCTCAGAGGTATTTCTTGTGATATGGCACAACAACATTGGGAACATTTGCCCCACATCACAATTTGAGGAGTTTCATGATGTCAAGCAAACAGTGAAAGGCCAGAAAGACAAAAGCGTGTTGCAAGGCCTAACTTGATCACTAATTTCAGTGCTCACATAGGCGGTGATAGGCTTGTTTCAAAGTATTTATGTATGGTGGCAAAAAGAAATGGTACTGGCCATTGTTTACTTGATGCATTGATCCTGCAGTAACAAATGCATGGATTCTGCACAAAATTATCTACAGGTCAAATGCAATGGCTCTTAAGGATTTCAGATGCACAATTGATTTTAATTGATACAGCTTATTTGAAGATAACTATCAAACGCAAGTACCTAGGAAAGCCCAGGGTACCCAAATTAAAAACGGGAGCTAATGTGGTGCAATTATACGACACGAGACACTTTAATGCAGAAGGAAAAACAGGGCTCTGTCATTATGAAGGATGCAAAAGCAAGCCTAAAACATATTGTGGGAAGCTCAATACAAACTTCTTCCGCATGTGCTTTTAGCATTATATATAGTATTTTTGAACAACAATCCCTCTTACATTAAGGCTGGTCCTTTCATATAATTTTATAATTAGGAGCAATACACTGAGGTGCCCACACATTGTGCACAGATGTTATTTTACCATAGATCCTCCCAGTATCCTATTCAGCAGACAGTCTATATCTACACATGGAAACACAAAATAACTAAATAAATAATTCATTTGTGTTCTAGTCGCCAGATAACAAAACTTTAACAATGGAAACAAAATTACACACAAAAAATAATTGCGACTGCCCTAAAAACTTTAAAAAATCATATCTCAGAATGTTTTTGACCAAATGGCCTGAAATTTTCAGCTATTCCTGAACTTTGTATGTACTACAAGCCCTGAAAATTTCAGGAAGATCTGAGATGGTGTGGTGAACAATTGTCAGAAAACTGGTTGAGTTGACATGGAATGACCCCTTACATGCCACCTGAAACCTTAACAAAAATTAACCAATTTTTCAGGGATTTCCGGCCAATACCCAAGTGCCTAATATAATTTGAGGACTTATAAGCGTAACAACTTTAGGATATGTATAGTTTAAAGTAAAGCAGGGGTGGGCAAACTTTTTAGGGCGAGGGCGACATTAGACTCATTAGTAAGAAATGAAACATCAAGGGGCAATGGCAACACCTATACAAGTTTTAGCCTCGTTTTAAGTACAATCATCCATCTTTAACATAAATTTATTGATTTTTTCAATATTACAGCAGGCTTCCGCGGGCCTCAAAAATGTTGTTGCACTAGCAAAGTCTTGTCGAGTTGTCTGCCCTTACTTTGTCGTAGCAGCAAACACTTTGACTTTGAAATTAAAAACGTAAGTTCTGACAAGAAAATTAAATTTTGATTTGAAATAATTTACGTGTAGAAACTGCAGGATTACCTTATGTGACTATGCCACTATCAAAAATTATAAAATCTATTCTGGACTATTCTATTGTAATGCCACTAATGCCATGCCCAGATAAGGATACATATCAAAATCAGATAAAAGTGTAGTATGTTGACCGTGACATCACGGTCATGGCGGCCTTCTCTGTTGTTATAGCATGTCCTTTAAAAAGCTTTAAAATTAAAATTCTATAGCTATGGCTATACCTAACCCAAACCCTAAAACCTTCAATTTTCCGAAAATTCTAAGGCTATACCTAACCCAAACCCTAAAACCTTCCATTTTTTATAATCCTTTTAGAATTTATAGAACTTTCTTTTCCAGCAACCGGTAGCGTCGTGACGTCACGGTCAGAGTACTACACTTTAGCCCAAAATCATTCTCATGATACTGATGTATGAATTTAAAACCGAGATATACACTGATAATATGGGATATTTATTATTTATTTAATTATATTTGGCTAATTATCGTTGTACGGATCCAAGATGGTGGCCGCGTCGAGGATGGTAAAATTGCTAGGTCGGAAACTCTATACACCGCCATATTGGCTAAAACCTATATCTCCGACCGGAGCGTCGCGTCTCTTCTGATTTTTTAGGGTTTGGGTTAGGTTTAGCTTTAGAATTTCGAAAAATTGATGATTTTTAGGGTTTGGGTTAGGTATAGCTTTAGAATTTCTGAAAATTGAAGATTTTAGGGTTTGGGAGGCCGCCGATAAGGTCGGCCCGGTCGGAGATAATATAGGTTTTAACCGCCATATTTAAGAGAAATTAGTTTTAACATTTTTATAAGTGAATGTTTCCAAAATGGAAGGCTGGAAGGTAATAAAGAATTTAGGGTTAGGATTTCGGATTAGGTTTAGTTGTAGTGCTTCAGAAGTTTGCATATAAACAAAGATGGCGGCCGGATCCGCTAAACGATAATTTACCTTAAATTTATATAATTTAAATAATTTAATTTTAAGATATTATTATTATAATAATTAATATATTAATAATATATACACTATATAATATACTAATATATAATTATAATAATATTATTATAAAAATATACTCCATTATATACTAAAATGTGACTATCTAAATCAAAGATAATAGAAAATCCATGCCTGAGATAAAGCGTTCATGTTATAAAATGAGACGCTTAAATTTTTCCAGTTAAATATCTTTACATCAATTAAGATTCAATAACTGAAAACAATATCTATTATAGCAATTTTCTCATTAAACCACTTAATAACTCCATAGTTGACTTTCGAACCGGAGGTTAAGAAAACGGAAGCATTGTTAAACTTATTTGATAGACATCACTTGATTAGTAGTTATTTTTAGCTTACCAATTGAAAAAATTCTTACTTGTTAAGGAACTACGTCACCTGTATTCAGCCATTTTATAGTAGAGTTTACACGTCTAACGATATTGCTGTCAGTACCAACGTAACTTTTTATTGCGTTGGAAAATATACGGTAATATTGATTGCATTGTCGAAGTTTACATTATTTTTCATAAATCTGAACGCTTAAACGATAAGTTTATATCAGTTTAGTACTTTAAAAAAGTTTCAAACCTTAATACCGTCTGTTAAAAAATCTTAAATTTTCTGCCATATTATTTGTGATTGCGTTGACTGGATTACGAAACTACACTGTTCAAAAACTAAAGTTTAGACTAAAGGCTTTTAGTAAAGAAAGACCATTCACTGGTTGTGATTGTGAATAAACATGGAACATTGTAAAATTAAATTGTAGTTAAGGAGCATAGATATGATTTTACGTGATATTGATACACTTTTTAAGAGAAAAACTGAAACTGGAAGAATTATGTAATTAATTTAATTTAAGTTCCAGATTTCTTGATTTCATAATCATAATCATATTTGAATCATATTGTGCCATTTTCATTTATCATTTAGTAATTCTACCCTTACTCATACTCTTAAGTCAGACCTCATTCATTTTTAAAATCATGCTGGTAATTGCAAAGAGAGTGAGAGTGTATTTTTGGACAAATCTAAAGTTTTGTTGTCATTATTCATTATGTTTTCATAAGATAGACTATTCAGATAGACAACTAAGCCTAACCTTCAAATCCAAGTACAAATTAAATTGATATATCATATGGAATTGGACTGCAATAAAGCTTTTAAATAAAATACAAAAAACACCAACAATGTATTTTTGTAATGAAAACAATGGTGAATTATCGCTAATCAGTTTGGGCCAAAAAGAGGTCATTTCTGGTTAATCATTTAATATACAGTGGAACCCACTTACCTCGAGCTCGCTAAGGTCGACCACCCCATTAAGTCGACGTTTTTTTTTGGAACCGCCAAATTCTCTCTTTGTCTTAGTATTTTCTCGTCGTTTAATTCGATTTTTTTAAGTCGCCGAAACCTCATAACACGAGCACAAAAAAGGGTCAAATTTGCCACTTAACATCGGTTATCTCGATCGCCATGGCCAATCGCCAATTCTGAAAATGTTAGCTATGATTTCTGTCTCAACATGGTCTGCTGGTGACGTCACAGCCCACTTGCGTTTTGCTCTCAGCGCTGTATTTCTTCTGGTACTATGGCAATGGCCCTCAAGGCCACGAAAAATATCAGCTGGCGACGTGTGCTGGTGACGTCACAACCCACTTGCGTTTTGCTCTCAGCGCTGTGTTGCTTCTAGTACTATGGTAATTGGCCATCAAAGCCACGAAAAATATCAAATTGCGACGTATGCTGGTGACGTCACAGCCCTCTTGCATTGAGACCTGTGTTGCTAACTTAAATCGCCAGCTTTTGAAAATGTTACTTATCGTTGCCACTCACCATCTCACTTCCGTATTTTCGCGCGTCTTATAAAAAGTTTTACGATTGGTTANATACGTTTCAGAGATGTGTTGGAGAATAATAAAAGTTTTTATCGATAATCGACGTTGGTTTTTATTTTAAATTTGTAAATTTCTGCTGTCAGTTGGTGCACATATACCTTTTGTTGTTAGCAAACATGTATGTACAATTTTATAGCATGCCGATAGCTTCATCAAACAAATAACGGCAATGCTGTTGTGTTTAAAAAAAACTCTTAAAACATGTGCATGAACATTATCATTTATTAACGCTAGTGATGGGACGATACCAAAATCATAGGCTCCCCAGATTTTTAAATATATAATATAACAGACTACAGACAGTTTACCCACCCCCACTCTCAATCTCCCACACCATTAATGTTGGTTAGTCCTATTAGCATCAAGTTACCGAAGGAATTTTAAGCTGATGGTATCGTATGGAATAATAAAATGTACCGTGAGCAAACTTGTTGTCATTGGCAATCATTCATCCTTCAACCTCATTTTGACTATTACATGCACTGTACTACTGCTTTGTTCACATAGTTTCATTCATAACAAGTGGCCGTGTGCAAAAGCCATTTAACTATTGGTTAGAATTAATTAAAATATGTCAAAGTTGAAGGTTCAAAAGGAGTACCTAATTTATTTGTGTACGTTTATATAGAGAAGAGTTCGTTTTGTCATGAGTCATATATAGGTCACAATACACCATTATTTGTGTAGCTTGTAAGGAAAATCAAGCAAGTGGCTTCGAAGGCACAGTATGGCTCAATCTTGGAATCACCGCAAAACGGCGATATATTTAAACTTAAACGGTCTTTTAAAACGAACGGTCTTAACAACCGTAAGAAAGAGTGAAGAAATAGGGTCCCGATATTCCTATACGATTCTGATTAATCGTCCCAACGCACAACACGTACATAAAGAAATTTCAAGCGCAAGTTAATATTTTGCCGCCATATTAGTTTTTGCTTTAACTCGATCATCGGTTATGTCGATGCCATTTTTCATTCCCCGACGCCGTCGACTTAAGCGGTTTCGACTGTATATAAATAAGACTATTGGACTAAATTTTAATTTTCTGTGCAAGTACCTACTTAAATAAAGTCTGGCACTACCTACACCTGGTTGGTTTACATAGCAAATCTATAAGTTTTGGCCTAGTTAATCAGTGGCAGTTTACTAATGGTTTTTGCTTGGGTACACCGCAGCTGAAAAATATATTGACTATTGACATAAAAAATGCACTGTGTTTGTCTAAGCTTTAGTAGAGATAGATATAAAAATGAGCACTTATAAAGAGATACTAATTTGTAGGTCATTCTAACTTACTTATATCACAAGAGGAAAGATATGCCAAACAGTACTACTAAGAGTCAGAGGATGTTTACATTTACTGGTCTTCAAATTCAATCTTATATTGACAGTTTTCCTGCTTTGGTAATAGAGGCTAGTCGCGCTTTGGTGCATTAAGTTAATCATTACTTTTTGTTAAGACAATTTTTCTAAAATAAAATTTTTAATTAATTTGTTTTCCTTTTTTGAATTCACTGAATTTGCTGTTTAGACAGTAGTGCAGCAGAGTTGAACATGTCGGTAAATAACAGGCGTTTGTCAAATAAGATATTGTGGGGAAAAATTTGATGCATTCTCTTGTTGGTTCATAAAAAACATAGTAAAAATATGGACAGACAGTAAATCGGTCTTTTTTTAATGGTTAACCAGTCCTCAAAAACTAGCGGTCTTAATAACCTTAATCCTAACTAAGGCTCATTTCAAAAAGATGGCATAACCGTCCAGTCTGTATCTTACAATCAGTCATGAGAACCAACAAAAGAATTTATCATCGCCATTATTATGGGAAATCTCTCTGACATAACATCAACATAAACAATGTCTGAAACAGAAACATTTGCTTTGCTTTAGCCCACATTCTTTTTTAAGAAAGTTATCAGTTGTCCCATTTGACTTCATCTGTTTATTTTCTTATTTGTTAAAAAAAATGTTTGGCATTTGTTTTAGTTGCTGGCCACTCATAAAACAAAAAGCATTCATGAATCTATTGTTACAGAATGCTGATATATAATTTTTTTTTTAGCCTGCACCAAATAGCCAAGTAATTTTTTTTTATTCCTGAGAATATTCTTATAACTTTTAAAATTTTGTTTTCAGATTACAGCAGTTTCATATCAGAGTTTAGAATGTTTCTGTGGGATTATTTCTCATCCATTCTTAACTTTTTAGGTAAGTATTTTCATTTTATATCAGATCTTAACTTGTGCTATATCTTCCATATTGTCCTACTCGACTCTCCTTACCAAACTTTTAAAACCCAACAATATATATTCAGTAGTATACAAAATGGCTTGCATATAAATCAAATAAAAAAAGTTGTTTTTTTCCCCTCATTTTTGTTTTGTAGAATTCTATATTTGAATAAACACAGTGGTACCTGGGGTTACTACTTTGATTTACTCCAGAAATCTGAAACATTGAAATAAAAAAAAAAATTCATATGAAAGAATCCTTTTTTATCATCATTTGATCATTTACCCGACAAAAGCAAAGAATACATGTACTTCACATATTAAATGAAAGAAGGAAAACAACAAAATGTTAAGTAAAAGAAATTTTTACTCTATCTTTCATACCCAAAAAAATGATCATTAGAAATTTGTCACTTTCAAAGAAATCCTTTACTGCTGAGTAGTAAGGCCAATTTAAAGTGCTAAGTTGTGTAAGTATTGCTTGGCCTCATTTTGTACTTCACGCGAACATTTATCTCGAAGTTAAATCTTGCTCTCGGTCTTGTTCACTACCTGAAGCACAGTTTGTTACCTGAGACAAAAAAATGTTGAAGTTTTTTTCGTAACCTGAATTGTTAGGGGTTTGCAGCCAGAGGTGCCAATGTATTGCTGTTATTATCAATAAAGTGTTATTGATAGTAAATGTTTTATAAAGGTTTTGGGCGCAAGGCTGGAAAGCTAATCCTGCTGGGACTGGATAATGCAGGAAAAACTACTTTGCTTGGTGTTCTTAAAGAAGGGCACATTATTCAGCCTGTACCTACACTTCATCCGAGTAAGTCTTATAAGGACTGCTCTGTGCATGTTGAAGATGAATTGGAGAACGTCCTAAAAACATGCAATGTGGTCCATTTTGTTTGCTGTGCTTTTAACTCTAATATCTTAGGAAATAATTCACTGAAATGTGGCGGTTTTCCAGCATTTCTCAACTCAATGCTTATTGTGTCTCTGTTTTTCTTTCTCAGCCTGAGATTCAATTGATAAAAAAAAAATGCATGCCAGTTTTTTTCAGTAGAAACTTTATTTTCTTCCTGCTTAGGTTTATGGAAGAAATCAGGTAAATTAGTTTTCCTTGGGCTTGACAATGCTGGAAAAACAACACTTCTTCACAGATTGAAAGATGACAGAATGGCTCAGCATGTCCCTACCCTTCACCCAAGTAAGTCATTAACCCACCACTTATTCAATTACTAAAATATGTAAGTTTAACCAATTGTTCCCAACCTATTATTTGAATTGGCTGCTTAATTGTCACTCCCTGGCACCATAATAATACACATTTTTTTCTTGTAAAACATATGGTAGGCAAAACTGAGTTTTAAAATATGCAAAAGGGAATCATTACCACACGGAAGCACTGATTTAAACTGATCATGATTTTTACCAAAGTCTATTGACTTTTTCTTAATTTTACTAAAAATCTTTTTATTTCCCACATTCATTTCTATCATTTTCATTTTTTTAAAAATGAAAATGAAATTTGATAAGTGTATGTAGAAAATGTCTTAAGGAGCGACATTTTGTAGTATTCTTTTTTAAAGGGCTTGTAATTGATCTGAGTTTTTAAAATTATAACATATTTAAATATAACATTATTTAATAAAAATTGTATTTGCTTGCATTGTTTGAAATCTGACATATTTTTATTAACAAAGCATGGCTTTTAACGACTGTGTTTATCTTTAGCCACAAGTTATTGGTTTCCATAATACATTATTTTATCTAAATATAAGTTAAATGCTGTTTGTCAGCAATCGTTAATTTTTTATCAGTGTTGTATTTTAACTAAAAACTTATACCATTATAAGTAATCAGCTATAAACTTTTTGATTTCATAACTGCACATTTTTTTGTAAATACAACTAATTTCAATAATTTTACAGCATCTGAGGAATTATCCATGGGTGGAATGAAATTTACTACTTTCGATCTTGGTGGTCATAGACAAGGTTAGGATAATTTACTTAAACATAATTAAATTTGTATTTATGCTCATTTTTCTATAATCTTTTCGTTTATATTTATTTCTGGGTGATTTTTTTTAAATTGATCAACTTTCAAATTATTATTTTTTCTCCATAGCCAGGAGAGTTTGGAAAGACTATTTCCCAGCAGTGGATGGTATTGTCTTTCTCATTGATTGCCAAGATAGGGGTAGATTTGTAGAAGCCAAGGCTGAATTAGACGTAAGTTTACATTAGTGCACATTTACATATGTTTTAATTAGCTTATTTTTAGTGCATTCAACTTCGGAGGCAATATTCTATTTTATTGAAGGAGCACCTGTGATGGATAAAATTAAATAAATAAGGCTGCGGAAATTAAAGATTTATTTAACGATAATTCATTCATAGATTAAAAATAATTTTAACGATTAAAATTTAAGAAAATATTTATAATATTTTTTTCTCCCATTTGTTAATTATTTTGCATTTTTTGTTGCTCACTACACACTTTTTCCTCTTATTATATTATTGTTATTATTTATTTAGCCATGTATACGTAAACAAAAAGGTTTTTCTTTTCTTGCTTAAGAGAATGATTTTGCTGTGTTACGTCACAAAATTTGGGAGCTATGGAATTACCGCTGCCTTACCCATTAAGCGAAATAATTAATCGTGACTTAGCTGATTCCATATGCCCATTATATAAAATACGAGCGCAATGCCCATTGCTACTGGGTAGACACAATTAAAGAAACGTTTTGGTTTTGGGTCTCAAATTTCCCTTAAAAATTAGTGTAAACTAATCCGGAATTTAGGGAAGTAATAAATAAAACCTTTTCTATATTTAAAATAATAAAATAGAAAGTATGATGAATTTAAATATTACATACCAATTTAGGTATTTCCGCTTTAATAACGCATGCTTTTCTCTATATTCTCTACCACAATAACAAAGGTCCTTAACAGTTACAAAAATCTAATGGGCAAGGCTCAATTTCTTTCACAAAAATAAAAACAATATCCTTTCATGTGACTCCTTTGGTGCTAGGATAAATCTCTCCGAAATACCCATTCCATTTTATAGTTAGCTTGAAATTAGTTCAAGACAAAGATGATATTGTATTAGCCAGATAATATTTATGTGAATATATATGCCTAGTGAAGTGTTGAAAATAGGGTTTATTAGTTTAAAAGCCACATTTTCTTTTCACATGAACAATAAAATAAAAACAAAGTTTTTTTTATATTAAAATTCCGAGTGATTGATTTTTTTTTTTTTCATTTTAAACTACTTCCCACTCTTTTCTTCTAGTATTAACAAAGCAATAAATTGGCAGAAACTTGTTCCACTAAAATAACGGATTATTTTTCTTTGTATTTATATTAAAGCCTTTTTTCATTGTATCCTTATTTAGCTTATAAAATGACATATTTGGTAAGGCCTTAATATATTATATATACTTTGTAGGCATTTGATTTTAAATCAGAATAGTTTTTAAAAAAACTCTATTTTCAAGAAAGTGTGTACAGTTTCCAAGAACTCTACCAATTATAGAACCACATGATCTGCCTTTGAAATCAGTCCATATACAAACTTTATCCTCGTATAATATTTCTCAAATAAAATCATGCTGTTATGCAACAATATCAGTTGCTGTTAGTGTATTGTTTTTTGCAAGAACACGCACTTTCTGAAGCTAGAAACTATATATAAGTTGTAATACCTGCGATATGTCGTATATGTACACCTTAAGAACAGTACTGGTTATACCCGAAGCATATGACATGCATTCGCATTGTTTAAAAAAATCTAAATATTTTATTTTTTAAATCAATGTTTAAGCTTTTGATAGCACTAAAATAACTTTTCTTTGGATTACTTTTTTTAATGGGAAAAGCTCTCCAAAACATTTTTTTCTATTTCCAGTCTAAGTATGACCTTAGTCAAAAGAATAGGATATTTTTAAATGAGCCACATATTAATTATGTGAATATTGATGCTATTAAGGTGTGTATGGGGTTTACTTCTTTAAACAAAATTTTAATTCGCAGGGCTTAGGTTTAAAATTTATGCTGATGGTTTAGTTTAAACAGCCCCAAAGCGTTGTAATGCGCTCCTGACCGTTATTACCATAGCGTTGTAAAGCGTCCCTAGATAGCACTCTCGTTAGAAGTAAGATCACGGAAAGTAAGTTTACAGAAGGTTTTCAATAAACTTCCCTCTCATTCTCGTAAGGATTTCCCGTATTGCGGTCAGCTGGTTTTGAAATTTTAAAAATTAAGTAAAATCCATTTATATTATTATTGTCAAACTGACTTCATTTTTTACGCTAAGAATGGTTATTTTATGCATCCAAAACACTGTTTGAGTTAAATATTATATTTACCTGAAGTTTAGAACTATTATTTTAATAATATAGTATAGAAAAATCGCATCTTCAAAAAAAAAATTGTAAAAATTACAAAAAAACTTCGCGAATCGAGCGATAGCACTTGCGCGGGCAACGGCCGCCATTCCCGGAAGTTGAATACATCATTTTCCAAGCATTGAAATGTTTTCACTTCCGTGATCTCATTTCTATCAAGAGTGTTATCTAGGGACGCTTTACGACGCTTTGGTAATAGCGGTCAGGGACGCATTACAACACTTTGGGGCTGGCTTTAAGAGTTAATGGGGTTTTTCCGCTTTGTGAATGCTTATGCTAGATAAATAAAGGATTTAAAGTCAAAAACATGGTTTTTTAGGTTTTTTAAAAAATATTTCAATTAAAAAGTCAAAAATGAATTTAATAAATTTTTTAAACTGAATACTGCATATCCAAAGGATTTTAAAATTATTGTTACAATCATCTTTTATTTGTTTTACATGCAAGTAACTTTACAGATTTTTTCCCCTAGCTAAGATGATTTTAGATTCTAAATAAATGTGAATTGAAAAAATAAATATTTTTCAGAGTTTATTGACAGATGAGCAAGTAGCTAATGCTCCAATTTTGATACTTGGAAATAAGATTGATATACCTGGTGCTGCTAGTGAGGATGAAATAAGGCATTGGTTTGGCCTTCATAATTTGACTACTGGAAAGGTAGGCATGTGTTAAAATTCACATCAGGTTCTCAGTTTTCATCTTTGATGTTCCAATTGGTGAATGCCTTGGACCTTTATTACGTTTTGAACATTTGGATGATATTTATATTTTTGGGTACAAAATTTAATTTATTTATAGCACTTAACCCATTGGTCTCTAAATGCCAAATCCCTAGACTGAGATTGGCCACTATGCACAAAATATTTCCATGTAAGAAAGAATTGTCGCCTTTTAATTTTATTTTTAAAAACAAGATTTAAAAAACAGTCATGAATGCCTTCTTTTCACTAAAATTTTATGTGTGTGTTTATTTTGTAAAAATAAAATGATTTGAGTGTTAAGCATTTTTAATCCATAACAACATATTTTGGTTGTCAAAACTGATTCCAATATGAGAATGAGAAAAAATCTTGACATCTAAACATTAGTTTTCTTTTAAAACCAATCAACAAATATTTTCTTCTTTCTTTTAGGGGACAGTATCTAGAAGTGAGTTGCCTGGCCGTCCAATGGAACTGTTCATGTGCAGTGTACTCAAACGACAGGGATACGGGGAAGGGTTTCGCTGGCTTGCACAGTACATCAATTGATGAATGCTAGTGTTTTGGACTGACAGAATGACCGTGATAAAAGAGGGAATTGGTGCATGCATGCGTCGTCGTTCAAATGTTTGAAATGTTGTGGATTAGAAAGGGTGCTGACTGTGTGTACATACACAGATTGCTTGTTTAGATGTTGTGCCTGTGATTCCCTAACTTTTTTAAAACATTTCTTTGCTGAAAGGGTAATGGCAAAGAAACATTAGAATCTGCCAAAGGCAGATAACTATAATCCAACTAGGAGTGCTACCCCCTCCTCATAATCCCAACTACCAAGTAAACTATGATAGGCTTCTATTTTTTAGAAGTGTGTGTAAATTTTAAGTCTTATTCATTTTCATTTTAGAGACATTTCTGTTTTTGACTGTCGTGCTTGAGAAACCTCAAAGAATGAAGTTAAACATTGTTACCAGCTTGCTTCCAATAATTTGGATGGTTATTGCCCTTGACAGTTTGTCCTATCTGCGGATCTCTACATCTGTTTGTTTTGGTCATTTCTATGAGAAAAGCTGGGTTTATTTCCCAACATTACCCTTCTAGATATAGTCAATTTTAATCCATGTGGATGCATCCTGGAACAACAGTGAGTGATCATTTCTGTGTCTAGCAACTTTACAATTGTGATGATTTTAAGAGAGCTTCATTTTAGTCTACTTCAATCTTTTTGTATTTAAATCATTCTCATGATAATATGCAAATGTAAAAGAAAATAACCAAAGGATGAGTGGAAGAGAATTATTTTACCTGGAAGTATCCACATAGCATTATTTTTTTCATGAATTTTAAAAGAATTACCTTAAAGGAACTCAGTAAACAAGCATTTTTGTAGGGATTGTAACCCTTCAGATACTTTTGTAATTGAAGTGTTTGTAGCAAGGAGCATGAGAAACATTTGTTCTCTTGTTTTGTTTTCATTTAAAAATTGAAAGTGGTAGGTCAATGTTAGGTCAATCAGAGATGTACATATGTTATATAAATATGCCCTACCCACAAACCGTTAGAGCTCACAGTTAAGTTTCATCTTGAATAAACCTGGATGGTCTCATAGTTTTTAGAGTTGTGTACATTTGTCATGAGACAGTCACAACCACATGTTCCTGTGGGGACTATTGTGGTGTTTTTGTTTTTTAGCTAAAGGATATACCCAGAGTCACTTGGACGAAGAAAGCTTCCGATGACATTTTTTTAACTATGAAAAGAGACATATTTTGTATGTTTTTAAAATCTTTTTCTCTTTATAGCATCAACCAGAAAATGAACATTACTGCTAGATTTGACCATGTCATAATCACATTATGCTCTCAGTGGTAGGTTTAGAAGATTCTTGGCTGTTATATAATTATTATAAGCAAAATAAGGGGTGAGACTGCAATCAGGGTTATAAAAAATTAAATGGAACAGACGTAAACAAGGTAAGGGTTAGCCTGACAGGACGTAACAAAACAACGTACGTCCTGTCAGGCTAACCCTTACCTTGTTTACGTCTTTTCCACTTTATATAATCCTAAACTCGCCATGTTTAAACTAAACTGCTTGTAGGTGAGGTGTTAAATTATTTTATTTCTTATAAAACTTGTATGGTTCTTTCTACTACAGACCAAATCTTGAACAGTTCAATAAAATGTTAACATTGGTGATATTGTATTAAAATTATGTTTAAACCAAATAAAAGAATTAAAGCTTTGTTTTTCCTTATTTTTATTTTTGTATTACTTCTCAGTAGATAGTGGATATTTTTGTTAATAATAATTTCTTTTTTTAAAATTCACAATTAAAGTTTTAGAAGTATCAAAATATAATTAAATCCCCAAATAGCAGCTGGTTTAAATTGAACTGAAATGAATATGTGTGGCTGTATTATGTAGAGCTCTTGGAGATGAAATGATTAATATTAACATTTACTATACAATACTATAATTCAGAAGGCTAATGCAACAATATGATGGGGGACATATTTTGTCAATGCAACGACCAGGACATGACTAATATACTTTTTTTGTTTTTTGGGCATTGAAAATTAGGCTTACCATGAAACAAACATTACTGCAATGGTTATACATTTTGTGTACGTTATATATATATATATTATTATATAGTTGTGAATTTAAAATAATGAAACATCACTTATACTAAGTAATGAGTTAACAAAAATAAAATTGTTTTATTTTTTCTTCTATTCATTGATCATGATTCAACAAATATAAATACATTGACAGTTAAAACTATATTTGTGTTTCTTCTTCTTTCCTTTATATGTACCCAGTGGTTCAGTAATCATGTACACATTCTTTCCAATATCCTAGTGTTTTCTGTCACCCTATGTGAATAGGAACAATTTTGGTAACTAAACATGCAGTTTTGGTCATGACAATTATTGCTACATGATCAAAATAAATAGATCTATATCGTGCCTAGTACTAGAGGTGGCTTGGTGTAACATAGTAAAAATGCAATAGATGGCTTTGAAGATCAAACTTATAAATAACCCAGATCGATTTCGGAACTTTCCCTCGAAGAGTTTCAACAATCACGTTAGGTGCGTATTTTTTTTAAACTGGAAACATAAATAGTGATATATAATGCGGTATCGGACTAAAGTTTGGGAGGGGAAACACGGATTTTCTAATGATTGCATTGCTGAATGGATATTTTTGTCAAGTGATAATGTTCCCTGTAAGGATCGTTGGTCAGTGTGCAAAATGAAAACCTGTGTTACTATGTTGAGCAGCGTCAATTTTTCTTTGCAAAATTTTGTATCCCCCAAAATTATATCCTTATCTTTTTTTGATGCGCGGTAATTTTAAACTTGTACGCGGCGTCGGTCAGATATCTGCGCAGCCGTAAAGCTTAAATGGAAAATTAGGAACATCGCCGCTGTAGTTTTTGGGAACTTATGTTTATAGCTGCCATTGGCTTGCATATTATCTCTATACTTAATATGAACTGATAAAAATGTCTCGTTTACAATTATTACATATTGTTATTCTGCCCGTTAAGTAACCGTCAATTGGTTTGATAGATTACCACAGTGTATGTTGTTCGGGCTACACCAACTAACATCACGTTTTTCCATTTAAAAAAAAAACAACTGTTCCCTTAAGGATTTAAAGAATCAAAATGCGCACATACAATTTTTAAAAATGAATGTTAAATTTAATTCAAATGTTTCACGAGATGTATCGGGGTGGGGGGGGNTTACACATCTACGTATATATTTATTACACATTACAGATGCTTCTCCTATATAAGGGGTATTACAAGCGCCTTTCTTTAATTAGAAGGCATAGACCACGATGACCTGTTGGGCAAGTTAAGCTGTGTTCACAGTCAACGGTTTTGGATTTGGGGGGGGGGGGGATTGTGATCCACAGTGTCTAACCGCCTCATTTTCACAAAAATATATTATGTAACATCAGTACTCATCAGAGCTCGGTCGACTCGTGTTCACCTTTAATCCCCTGAAGGTAATCCCTACCTTCGTGCGACCCTCGGTACTCTAGCCGAACGCGCATGTCGCAACCCCCTACCACAACCTTAGCCAATTGAAGCCCTTCCAGACGGATACTCTTTTTTTTTTATATATAAAAAACAACAACCCCGATCTCTACTTTAAACTCCTTTATAAAAACGATACTTAAAATTTGTATTTTGTTTCTGTGATCTCACTGATCAGACGAGTAACAACGACTTGGCATCGGGGCAGTTGCCAAGGGCGCCGAGGGCTAATCCTTCACTAATCAATTTATTTTGTATAATTGATTATTTTCACTACCTTTCAAGGGTGCCAAAAATAAATTAGCCAAGGGCGCAGAAAATAAATGAGCCAAGGGTGACAAAAATAAATGAGCCAACGGTGACAAAAATAAATGAGCCAAGGGTGCCAAAAATAAATTAGCCAAGGGTGCCAAGATAAATTAGCCAAGGGCGCAGAAAATAAATTAGCCAAGGGTGACAAAAATAAATGAGCCAACGGTGACAAAAATAAATTAGCCAAGGACGACAAAAATAAATTAGCCAAGGGTGCCAAAAATGAATTAGCCAAGGGCGCCAAAAATGAATTAGCCAAGGGCGCCAAAATAAATTAGCCAAGGGCGCAGAAAACCTAGTTACGATTCTGTCACTGACAGCAATTTTAAGTACAGGCAATGCCAAAAGTCTTACTAATCAGACCAGCTGTAATTACAACCCGGATAACGTTAGGTGCGACCATTTTTTGGTCAAGTTCTACTAGTTCTAGTTGTTACCAACATTGAAGCTGACAATCAGATGTTATCTCAAATTAATTTCAAGATTGATAACTTTAAAACATCTCCATGTCAAGCCCAATAAAGGAATGCGTAGAGGTACTGGCTAGTAGTGGGTTTAGTTTGCTATGTGCTGTAATTGAGAAAAGGATAGTGGATGCATGGATTAATGCTAGTTTTTTAACATTTCACAATTTGCAATCAAGCGGGCTAGAAGAACATCATTATTTTAAGATGGTACATGAAGGCCAGACGGGGCGTCACAAGACAACAACGCACTTATCGGCAGAAGCCTTTTTCAGCTGGATAAAAACAGTGAAATAAAAGATGTAATATGAAATAAAAAACAGCTTAACTCGGCTCAGTTGAAAACATTGTTGACACGCAAGGCACGAAACGATGGCTGCATCTTCCTTTGGGCCTAGGGCTATGAACATGTGTGTCTGCTGTAATGCTACGGTCCTGTTTTTGACCCGGGTTATCAACGAAATATTCACACCGAACCTTAAATATAGTGGGCAGTTTCAAGAACAACGGTAGTGTTCATAAAAATAATAAAAACAACCCGTAAAAAACAAAGTTTTTGGCTATAATACCCTTTATATATCTAGCACAGGGGTCTCCAAACATTTCTGACGGAGGGCCGCATTAATTGTCAAACAGCAGTTTGGGGGCCGACTACACACAGTTTTTGGTAAACTACAGGTACAAATAATATCTTTTTTTTTTGGTTGAAATTTAAAGGTCTGCAGAGGGCCGGATGAGAGGGCATCGGGGGCCGCATCTGGCCCGCGGATCATAGTTTGCAGACCCCTGCTCTAGCATATCTGTTGTTTTTAAACGATATTTCAATCTTGAGATGTTTTAAAATAATAAACAATTTCAACTAAACAGAATTTAACTAATAAAGACATGATGCGATCACCCACTTCGACTCATTAATTCCCATTAATATAGTAGTATAAAGTTACAGAAACATAAAATAAATATTGAAAAAATACATTGAATATAAAGTTTAGTTTAGAAGTCAGCTGATCAAAGACGTTTGTCTTGATGATTTATTTCCCCTGAATTACAACAACAAATAAGAAATTTAAAAAAAAAAGAAAGAAAACCCACAAAGACTGTAATGGACAGCTGAGCTAAAAGTGCTAACATAGACTACTCCCCCCCCCCCCCCACCAATCCCTCTTTGTGTGCAGACCCTCGTCTGATAAACGCGACAAGATAGGTCTCTCACCGAAAACCTTTCATGTTGAAAATCCCAGTGACCCATTCCTGAAGTGAAGGCCATGAAATTAGGCCAGACCTATAAAACAAAGAAGTGGCTGTTTTACAAGGACGTAGGCCGTCTGTGGTATAACAATGGGACAAGCTGTGCTTGAATCAGTCCATGCAGAGGGCGGTCAGCAGATCTCGATGGGGTCCAAGCGGATTCCTAGTGTGTGGAATGGAGAAGTGAGCCGAAGACTTATGTCATGCGTAAGTAGATAAATGGGTCGATTATAAAATGGTGGCGCATAAAACGAAGTGTATTCACCGGAATATATATGTTATTTATCTGAATCGACGAAAAATTTGAAGAAACCGACAAACAGTGATTAAATAAAAGCTTTAAGTTTTCATAAGTTCCAAAATTATTGTTATATGTCTCTCCTCTCTCTCTCTCTCTCTCTCTCTCTCTCT
>MUZC01000132.1:219438-235078 GCA_002072015.1 Radix auricularia
TTGTAACATCATATCTGAGGGGTTCTAAGTTTTTATGACAAAGTTTGACGAGTGGGGAAGGGGCATGGTTACAAATCGGACAAAATCGTGTGACGTCATTTATAAACGGCCACTATGTTACCTTAAAAAATGAAATATTTTCATAGTCTTGACAAAAACCTTAATAATTTTCTATAAAATAGACGTATTCAAATTATTTAAACATTACTTTAATTGGATAGGTAAAATATTATTAATGAAAAACACAAATTATGTGTGCTACTTTAATGCAATAAAAAGAATAATTAAAAAAAACCAACTTACCCCAGAATATTTTTCTGAGAACTGAAACAGCAAGATAATTACTCAATGAAATTTAACAACAAAATTTGAACCACGATGCCGTGTAGGTACTTGTTCACGCATCATTCTGCGCATGTCGAAAATCCACGCAATAACTGTCGTGGCGATATTAATAGTATATTCAACCCAGTGGTGGTGTGTTTTGAGTTTTGTTTTGAGTGTGTATGTGTGAGTGTGTTGTTTTCTTTTCTAAGCGGTGTCTGTGACGTATACCGCTTAATTTTCCAAACAAATCGATACTGCTTTTGAGCGATTTTAAATTACTGAACGATTATGTGTTAGTAATAAGTACCAGTATGTAATCAAACAAATGTTTTACGAATCCGTTAATTAAGACTCGAAAGTACGAATATTTTTCTTTCACCCGGGCTTTCCCTTTTCAAAAGAAAAAGGGGGTTTTCGGAAATGGCAGTACTTTTCAAATGCCCACAAGTGCCGCCCTTAAAACGCGTGCCGCCCGGGGCGGGCCGCCCCCACCCCCCCCCTAGCTACGCCACTGCATCACAACGTCCATCAAAACGTCCATCTTAACATCCATCACAACGCCCATCACAACGTCCATCAGTATCTACATCTAGTGAACTACAACTTAAAGACTTTCTACCATTCTTGTTTGAAAAATAAATGGCATCAGGACTCCCTAATTTGTCAATACTCTATACAAATTTTCTTGAATCTTCCTGATACAAATGATTGAAAATCATCAAAATTATTTGCGCTCAAATATGAAAAACGAACGCCTGTTTAGATTGGCAATAATTACAAATGAACGTGAGAACTTTGACTTTGAATCAACGATAAATCGTTTAGGTTCACGTGGAAAGGAATTTAAATAAGGCTCAGGGCTCTGTATAAATTCGTATAAACTAAGTTTCTTTCTCAGATTAAAAAAAAATACTATTGAAATAATTATACGTCACTATTTTGAAAACATTGCTGCTTATATTGTTTCTTCTGTTTGTCTTGTTCGATGATTTGGAAAATTTACTAAATTAGTAGGCTCATAATTATTATTTCTAGGGCTGCAGAAATTAATGATTAATTTCTCAAATAATAATTAAAATGTTTAAAGATTAAATTATTTTTAACGATTAATTGACACATCACTTACAAATAATTGGAAGTAAAAAAAAAAAAAGTATATATAACCAATTTTTAAAAATAGCGCCTGATAAATAATGAATTTCCTGAAGATGACATGTACATTTTGGTTTTAAAATATTTACTGACGGGAATGTTCAAAATGTTGATAAAGTTTGCCTACTTATCAAACCAAACGAAAAGCGTATGAAGCTAATGGCAGTAATGGCGTTTGACTTAGAGATAGAAATGACGACAGCTCTTCTAATGAATTACTGCGTTACAAAATGGAGATGAACGTTCTAGAATCCATTAATCCAGTACAATGGTGGAAAGTTAATGAACACCAATATCTGATAATGTCATTCCTTGCCAAGACCATTTTGAGCATACCAGTAACATCAGTTCCATGTCAATGATTGTTCAGTTCTGTTGGTTATATTGTCTATTAGACCCGCTCATCACTTGAACCAATTAATGTCAACACACTTTTGCGTAGTTGGTGAAAGGTTGATATATAAATAAGACATTCCAATGTTATTTAGATTTTTATCTGAACGTTAAATAAGTGTTACTTATGACATCATAAATTAATTTTTTTGGCTTTAATCGAAATTAACGATTAATTAATCGTTAATTTTTCAAAAGTTAACAATTAAATTTAAATTAATCGTTAACAGCCCTAGTATTTACCCAAAAATCTGTTTTTAGTAAAAAAAATTCGGCGCCCCCTGAAATTCTCCTCGCCCCCCCACGCAGACAAAGCTAAATCCGCCACTGCTGTATACGCCAATGAAAACAGTCGATCTATCGGCGTTTCCTCTCAAATTGTTTTCAATATCTTGTAAAAGTAACATTGTTTTTCCCCATCCTCATTTATTAAACAGAAATCTGACCATGAAGATCTGACTGATGGATTCAAGAGTAACTCCAAGTATAGTGGCTGGACAGTGGTCAAGATGGAAGTTAAGCATTTTTTCCACAAGATTAATGTGAGTAAAGGCGTGTCATAGTTTTCTTTTTATAATTGTTTTTTAGACAAAAAGTTGACAGGGAGACCAAGAGTTAATAGTGAGACCAAGAGTTTATAGTGATACAAATAATTTATAGTGAGACCAAGAGTTTATAGTGAGACAAAGAGGTTATAGTGATACAAATAGTTTATAGTGAGACCAAGAGGTTATAGTGAGACCAAGAGTTTATAGTGAGACCAAGAGTTTATAGTGAGACAAAGGGTTTATAGTGAGACCAAGAGTTTATAGTGAGACCAAGAGGTTATAGTGAGACCAAGAGTTTATAGTGAGACCAAGAGTTTATAGTGAGACCAAGATTTTATAGTGAGACCAAGAGTTTATAGTGAGACCAAGAGGTTATAGTGAGACCAAGGGTTTATAGTGAGACCAAGAGTTTATAGTGAGACCAAGAAGTTATAGTGGGACACAAAGTGTATAGTGAGATCAAGAGTTTATAGTGATACAAATAGTTTATAATGAGACAAAGGGGTTATAGTGAGACCAAGAGTTTATAGTGAGACCAAGAGTTTCTAGTGAGACCAAGAGTTTATAGTGAGACCAAGAGTTTCTAGTGAGACCAAGAGTTTCTAGTGAGACCAAGAGTTTATAGTGAGACCAAGAGTTTATAGTGAGACCAAGAGTTTCTAGTGAGACCAAGAAGTTATAGTGAGACCAAGAGTTTCTAGTGAGACCAAGAACTTGTAGTGAGACCAAGAGTTTCTAGTGAGACCAAGAGTTTTTAGCGAGACCAAAAGTTTCTAGTGAGACCAAAACTCCATTACAAGAAAAAAAAAACTAAAATATTTGTGTATATTTTATAAGCTACATAGATTTAACTGGAATAGCAAAATTGCACGTATAGCAATAGATGCCATAATATGGGATGCGATTTAAAAAACATATTTATTTATTATGATTAATTTATTTTTTGCATGTGTTCGACAACGAACTGAAAGTCTTATTCATAAAGGAATGGTTGTATTTTGTTAAACTCCATGTCAAGAGAAGGGAATGTGCTGACCCGTTCTTCTGATACAATTTCGACTAATTTAAGTATTTAAAAAAAAAAAGTTTTAGGATCGTGGAAATTTAACTGGAAAGAAATAAGAGTGACGGTAATTTTTTAACCTCTTCCGTTGGCCTTAACTGGATCCATCTATTTCTATGTGACGGGATACTGCTTAAACAGTCTGTTAAATAATTTCGTTAAAAGGGATTTTAAACAGATCAAACTTTTAATGGCTTTCAATTCGCCCATGAGCTCGGTAAAGGTCAAGGTTGATTTTCCCATGACATAATAACATTTTAACCTTAATGGCGCCCTCGGTTGTCACGATAAACTAATAGAGGAGTTAGGCGCGTTCCGGTGTCGGAAGCGAGGCTGGGTCACGTGTTTATGTGGAAATCCAATAACCGAGAAGAAAAAGTAAACACGGAGCCACACTGTGTGATGACAAACTGCTTTCAAACATTTAGCGCATGTTCGCTTGTTGATGGACAATTAGCTCTGTATCTCCGCTATTATGTTATAACAGTATTGTCTTTTAAACTCGTTATCTTTGACCGGTCGAGATAGTATCCAAAGCAGTGGCGTCGCTAGGGGGGGGCGGTGGGGCGGGCCGCCCCTGGTAACACCATCAGGGGGGTGACACAAGAATGTAAAATTCTATATATTCCCGTTATTTGGCACTGGAAAACTCGGAGGAGTTCTATGGGTTAAATCATGAGGGGATGACACCATGAATTACCGCCCCTGGTGACACCAACCCTGGTGACGCCTCTGTATCAAAAGTCCCTTCCCTTACAACCGTCCATAAGGAACGTATTGCTATTTTTGACAATTTTTACCTCCTCTGCCCCCCGTCNCCCCCCCCCCCCCCAACCTCCAAATGTTCGTCACAGTTTCGAACAAATTTTTATTTAGCAAAATAAATAGATTTAATAGAAAATAAATGTGACGTAACACATGGCCCTCCCCCCTATCACACTTCCTTACACCCCCACCCCCTCGGAGCGTGACATACTTAATGGACGGCCCCTTGGTTTTTGTTGGGCTTGTGTATGTGGAGGATGGGAGCGGCACAGGCAGTGGTGCGGGGGGCCTTAGCGGGCGAGATCGTGGTGGTGCTCGCATGGACTTTAGAAATAGGAGAGGAGCCGGTGAGGATAAATGCTACAAATGTAACAGACCTGGTCATTTTGCCATAGACTGTGAAATGGGCATTGATTCAGGTGCTCGTTGTAACTGCAAGAGCCATGTGCATGTTTAGCGTGATCATCCTGAAGTACTGTAACACGGCTCGTTTTGCGCGGGCAAGGATTCTGAGAATAGTGCCTGTTCCTGTTGAGAGTCACGTTCTTACAAGTGCACAGTCATCCCTGGATTAATTTAAGTTATATATATTGAGACACTGACTCTAAAGAATATTACTATTACGTTCATGTTGATTTTTGTGAGTTTACCCTGTTAATGTAATATTTTGAGTTGTTATAAGTCATAAATTATTGGGTTTGAAATATATACTGATTTATATGTAAATGCTTTGTCGGTATATTGGAGAGCAATATTAATAGTTACTGTATTTAAGAGGAAATGGTAGTAGTGTTAAGGGATATTTGAAAGTATATATCCATAGAATATATTAAGAAGTAATCATAGTAATGAGTAAAATTGAAAATTGGTCATTCGAGATGGTGGACATTTGTCGACCTCGAAAAATTTCTGGGAAGGGGGGCATATGTCACGGATGACCAATTTGCCCTTGTAACTTGTTGTGAGTTGCGCACGGTGTTGTGTTTGATAGTTGCTTTTGTGGTACTTAGAGTTATTGGTTAGTGGTGCGAAAGCGTGCAAAATGATTGTGTTGTTGAGGTCATTAGCATATGTGTAAAAGTTTAGAGAGTTTTTGGTAGACGTTGTGTTGTGCAAGGGGGGACGCCATTAAAGTTGTTGTTGTTTTCTAGCGGTGTCGTTGTTTCTTGTGTAACGGTAATTGTATGAATCTTGGAGCAAGCAGTCAAGATATAAGTATTGTGACAGTATACATCCCTACAACGCTTGCACCTCAAGCTTACATACTTCCATGCGGCCAGGAGAACTAACAAGATGTTAGTAAATTTAAAAAATGTGAACAATGTTGTTTATATGATTTCTTAGGGGCAGTCCATAAATGACGTTACGTGAATTTGGGCGGTTTTTAACCCCCTCCCCCTAGTGACACTTCGTCACAACAACTTAGACCCCCCCTTTTTTCCAATATGATGTGACAAAGCTCTAGACCCCCCCCTAAAAACGATGTTTTCTATTTAAAAATCAGCATTTCAAATCACTTTATTTTAGTTGGTATTTAGCGTAAGACTGCACTATAATATCGTAACACGCTTTAATCCATTTAAAACATCATAAAATAAATTAAGGTATCGAAAATCTAAGTGAAACTTTGATTTAAAATAGCGCGTTTTGAGGTGACGTCATAAATCTTGAACTCCCCCCCCCCCCTAATAGGAGACGGCATTAGGGTTGATGTCACCCGGGGCGGTATATCATGGTGTCACCCCTTCACGACTTACCCCATAAAACTCCTCCGAGTCTTCCAGTGCCAAATAACGGGAACATAATTTTACATGTTGGTGTCACCCCTTGGGATGGTGTCACCCGGGGCGCCCAGCCCAACCGCAAACCTAGTGACGCCACTGCCCCACCACTCCCCGTCGTCACACATCGTCATACAAATGCGGGGACCCACCCGCCTCCCTAGGTGTGGGGCGTCATTTATGGACGCCCCGTTATTGAGCCTATCAAATCGGGTTTTTCGATTACTATGACTATCGTGTCCGAATAACGATCTGATAAACAAATAAGATTTTATCAATTTATTTAATTTATGCCATTTTTCAGGGATTTATGCAAACATTTTTCCACTTTTATTATAAAATATAATAAGTTTGGGGGCCCCTAAATCATCGGGGGCCCCTGGCTTTAGCCCGTTCAGCCCCCCTCTTAATCCGCCATAGATTGGGGCCCTCATCGTCAAGAATTTTGTCCAATTTGTTTTCTTCTTCCCCTCTCTCCCCACTACCCCTCCCCCCGATCATAGCCCCACTCCTTAGACACATCTCTAGTCTATAAATAACTGTTGTGACGTCCGGGGTACTTCCCCGCTGGTTGCTATTTTGATGTTTGGCATTGGCCCGGGCGATACCGGTGGTTGACTCCCTTTTGTCTGACGTAACCAATGGAGCGCGTTGTACAAATGGTGGATCACTTTGTATCGGAAATAGAATACCATTGGGAAATACTGCAAGAACCAAAGCGACATTACAAAATACACTTCTTCATTAGTGGTTTGACAAACAAAAAAATGACTTGGAGAGGTCAACCTAAAATTGGTGATGATATGTTTATCTTGGTTACCATTATAAAAAAACAAGTGATTTTCCTTCATCGAGAGATTTCAAAATTGAGTGTCAACTAATATGTTTGTGGGGTGGGAGAGGGGTTAGGTGTCTAGTCCTTGCATGCATTACCCCATCTGTGACTTTCCATATAGTCAGATGATAGTAGTTTGTTGATTTTTAATTATTATTAATTTGTTTTATTTTTTGTGGCCTTTCCAAACAAGTTCTTAACCATAAATGTTGAATTTGATCACAACCTTTTCCCTCTTCAAACTTTACACCTATGCCACATTGACTTATTTCTTGACCCTAATACTAAACTGTCTAATCTGTCTAATTTCAGTGCTATACCCAAATACTAAACAAACCATCTGTCTCATGAAACAATTTTTAATATTGAAAAGAACAAATTCCATCTCAGAGATGATTGCACGCACTTCCTCCTCTCGCCACCCCTCTCGCCACCCTCTCGCCACCCCTCTCGCCACCCCTCTCGCCTACTAATTTTACATTTCTTCTAGTCCAACGCCATGTTTTGTTTGTTTGTTTTATTTTGTGTTTGTTTTAATTAGATCTGCATATTGGAAATTTTGACAGAAAACTTGTATGTGTTTGTTCTTGCATAAGGGATAAGAGAGGTGTTTTTTTATCTTTATGTCTATCTGAGGATTGTATTAAGTTATGTTTGTGTTGTATTTCGAAATTAAAATTAATTGCTTTATGTATAATTACTACTTTACTCTTGGTTCTTCTATCCTCTAGTGATTCAAGGTTTAATGATTTAACTAATGGTGTTATTTTTGTCAGTTTTGAATAGCCGCCAGTAATGAATCTGGCACCTCTTTTTTGAATTTGTTCTAGTTTATCAATATTTTCTTTGGGGGATGGGTCCCAAACAGAAAATGCATATTCTAGTATAGACCTTACAAGGGTGAGGTAGCATTTTAGTTCTTTATTAAATTTTCTTCTTTTTTACTTCTTTATTAAATTTGTAACAACTGCAGAGTTATTTTTTTTTAAAGTACGCTATATACCCCTAGAGATGAAATCCGAGCTATTCACACGGCGGTTAAATTCTTTACAGAAGGATCTCGACAAGCCATCGGTTGTTGCGTATTGTTTTGATCAGTTGGTATCGAGAGTATGGACAAACCCTAAACGCCGGGTCGATATCACCTGTCCGTGCTTTGCATGACACGCTTCTGTGTGACACAATTTTTTCTCTTCTTTCACCTGGGAGAGCTTCGCGATTGTACCAAGGCCCCTAACTCGGGTGTGTGTGTGTGTGTGTGTATGTGCCCGTTCACTATCGTAGTGTGACCCCAGGAGTTAACCAGTGTCTGATGTGTTAAGTTAAAGCAAGTTTCACTATTTCTCTGAACAAAACGGCTTTGTTTAGGTTGACGTTCGAAACGATGGGCTTTCATTAATGGCTTTTCTTCTTAACGGACCAGAAGACGAGGATACAACGGTTAAAATGCCATTAGCTTTGTTTTTGAAACAGCTGACGATGAAGGTAAGATGAGAATAGGAGCTTTCAGTTTGTTCTTGTGATTACAACCAACTCTCATCACGTGTGTGACCCATTTAGTTACAGTCGTCCCANCCCCCCCCCCCCCCCAATCGATACATTACTCATTCATGCAGATAGAATTATACCGCTACCTACCTATTGTAATTGCAATCATTATAATTAATTACTTAGTAATTAATTATAATGATTTAACTTTAATTTAAAGTTTAACTTTAACTATATTAATAGTAATTTACTATTAATGTAGTTAAATTTAAACTACTACCACCATACTTTTGTAAACTGTGCTGTTCTATTGGTACACATTGTGCCTTCCTATTGGTACAAACCACAAACTGTGCTCTGCCCCGTCTCCCTAAACTGCACCCCCCACCCTGAAAAAAAGAAGTTATTTTAACGAGTTCTCTCAAATATTTTTTGAGACTCTTAGAAATGTACTTTGTACTTGAAACAACGAGATAACTTTTCTCAAGGGTTAATTCACATTTATAATTTTTTATTGTTTGTATGAATCGTTTTTGTTTTTAATGACTCTTAAATTATATTATTTTACATAGGGTACCGTCCATAAAGAACGCCACGCTTTTTTTTGACCATTTTTAACTCCACCTCCCCTTGTCACAAACTGCCACAAGTATCGGACCCCCCCCCCCCCTGTCCCTAAAGTACGTCACACTTTCGTGCAAAAATATATTTTATTTTAAAAAAATAATTAAAATTGAACATAAAACACCTTGATGTCACACATGCCCGGAATACTCCCTGTCAAAAAACTGTCACACTTTCTTACACCCCCTCCCACCTCTGGAGCGTGACGTACTTTATGGACGGCCCCATATGTGTGGGTGTATGTGTGTGCACAAGAGGAAAAACTTCGTTACAAAACTTTTTTTCTATGCCTGAGACGAAAGACTTCAAAAATTGTTGCAATTGTACTTTTTTTTTCATATCAGCTTTGCCAATTATCACATGCGATATACGCTGAGAAAAGACCTGGTCTTTTGACATTTCACCGCAAACAATGAACAACGCTTTGGCAGCTCAGATGTCTTCATTGTCACTTGCAACCCAACTGACCCCGTTGACACTGACAACCCAACTGACCCCGTTGACACTGACAACCCGACTGACCCCGTTGACACTGACAACCCAACTGACCCCATTGACACTGACAACCCAACTGACCCTATTGACACTGACAACCCAACTGACCCCATCAACTTCCCATCTTATGCTCATGACATTCCTTATATAAAAGACATTCTCCTGTTGAAAAGGGAAAAAAACAAAACAAAAACGAACATGACTTGGTTCGTCTTGTAATGGGAGACAAATCCATTTAATTCCATGCCAACAATTGACCAAGTCTGTTACACGGCACACATAAGACTAAACTCTAGATTTGTCTTATCAGAAATTAAATAGAATTTATTATTATTATTTTTTTTTTACAATGCATTCTTAGACTGTTCTGTTGGATTTGAATGGATCATAGTCGAAACTTATATGGTGTGAATATTATATTTTTAAAACTTTTCTATTAAAGATATATAATAAAAAGGTCGATACCGTATGTACCCACACAAATGTCAAACCAGCGGGGATCGTTCTCTTCATAGTTAGGATTAAAACTCTTAGTTTGTCGTTACCCAAAAAGTTTGAGAAACATTAGGGGCGCGGTGGTCTAGCGGTAGCGCGCTGGACTGCCGAAGCGAGGGAAAAAGAGAGTCACGGGTTCCTTGCATCGGTGCTGGCAAAGCCCCGTGGCATTGCGCTAGTCAAACATTCACTTGCTCGTTAGTGGTGGCGCAATTAAACTTGTGAAAGCTACTTCCCTTGCCCCATAGTCTGCCTTGGACTGAAAAGGGATTTTATATTATATTGAAAAAACACTGCTCTAGATTGTGTTAAACTCTTATAGTTTCTATTCTGTAAGCGTCTTTCGATTTTTATTTGCACTGAAAAGTGATATTTCAATAGTAACTTGTTTGAATAAATACAAGGACCTCTTCTTATCAGCGGCACTTCTGAAGTTTTACATCCCCCCCCACACACACACACCTGAACTATTTGGTCTTGATTTCCACTTACGTTTATTACGATTATGGCGGATCAAACCAGACACGTCGTCTGCTACGGATTTAACGGATTGATATCTTTCCATGTTAAAACTTAAGGGATTGTGTAATTGAATGTATGAGATTATGACGGCAAATTACCAGCTTACGAATTTAAGTTTTGGAAAATTTAATTTTTAGCTGACCGGTAGAAGTGTAGAGAATTTAATCGACAGTGTCAGACTAACGGGAGTTTGGAGAGTTTGATTGTCAATAGAAAGTTTAGAGAGTTTGATTGTCAATAGAAAGTTTAGAGAGTTTGATTGTCAATAGAAAGTTTAGAGAGTTTGATTGTCAAAAGAAAGTTTAGAGAGTTTGATTGTCAATAGAATGTTTAGAGAGTTTGATTGTCAATAGAAAGTTTTTGAGAGTTTGATTGTCAATAGAAAGTTTAGAGAGTTTGATTGTCAATAGAAAGTTTAGAGAGTTTGATTGTCAATAGAAAGTTTAGAGAGTCTGCTTGTCAATAGCCGGAATAGTTGATTACGCGTGCAAAAGATTCCCATTTAAAGCTAAATTGATACCACAAAAAAGTTAATTTGTTGATTTTATAATTAGATGTTTACACTAATGAGATGAGAATCCATACAAAAATCATCAAGTGGTCAAACTGATCATTTATCAACGTCACAAGTGATCAAACTGACCATTTATCTACGTCACAGGTGGTCAAACTGATCATTTATCTACGTCACAAGTGATCAAACTCACCATTTATCTACGTCACAAGTGATCAAACTGACCATTTATCTACGTCACAAGTGGTCAAACTGACCATTTATCTACGTCACAAGTGGTCAAACTGACCATTTATCTACGTCACAAGTGGTCAAACTGACCATTTAACTACGTCACAACAACGTGTCCCGAAGTCCCACAAATACCGTGATGACACATTCAGCAGCTGATTTTAAATGATTTCTCTCATGGAGCCAAGTCTAAGTTTACACGGCTATCTTCCGTGACATAATTCGTCATTGCCCGATACTGGCATATTATCTCTGATAAGAAAATAAAGTATTTAAAGGATGGCGCTCGACTAGTGACTAGACTGCTAGTCCGTAGTAATACATTAAAATAGCTTTATATCACATCACTTTATACACACACGTGGCTGGGTCAGCTAGAGCTATAGACCACGTCACTTAAAACACAGACACAGCTGGGCCAGCTAGAGCATAGATCACGTCACTTTAAATACACACGTGGCTGAGCCAGCTAGAACTATAGATCGCATCACTTTAAATACACACGTGGCTGAGCCAGCTAGAACTAGAGATCACGTCACTTTAAATACACACGCGGCTGAGCCAGCTAGAGCTATAGATCACGCCACTTTAAACACACAGACACAGCTGAGCCAGCTAGAGCTATAGATCACGTCACTTTAAACACACAGACACAGCTGGGCCAGCTAGAGCTATAGATCACGTCACTTTAAATACACACGTGACTGAGCCAGCTAGAACTAGAGATCACGTCACTTTAAATACACACGCGGCTGAGCCAGCTAGACCTATAGATCACGTCACTTTAAACACACAGACACAGCTGAGCCAGCTAGAGCTAGAGATCACGTCACTTTAAACACACAGACACAGCTGGGCCAGCTAGAGCTATAGATCACGTCACTTTAAATACACACGTGACTGAGCCAGCTAGAGCTATAGATCACGTCACTTTAAACACACAGACAAAGCTGAGCCAGCTAGAGCTAGAAATAACGTCACTTTAAACACACAGACACAGCTGGGCCAGCTAGAGCTATATATCACATCACTTTTAACAGATGAACACACACACACAGCATAGGTGATTAGTTCTATTCGAGCTTAGCCAGATTTTCCCCAACTCCTGTATTTTTTTAAAGAACGCATTGCGTTTTAAAGTAGGGAAGGAAATTAATTTACAAGGCCGCTCATCATCCTCACCATTTAAAATTATACTATGTATATTTAAATTTTTACTTAAAAAAAAACTTCCTACGCCATTGGACTTATCTTCTTGTCAATGTTGAAAACTTGGCAGTCAGATGAAGATTAGTCTTTGAATCTTGTTACTCATGTTAAAAAGTTAGAATACATTTATCAGCTAGGAAACCTGACCAAACACATTGTATGCGCATGGATTTGTTTGTTAGTTTAAAGACCCCCATTACGGACAACGCGGTCGAGGTCAGTGGACATTTCTAAAGAGAAAAGATGGAATCTTAGGGACCGTGGAATGTTGGTGACAGTTAGGAGTGTCCAGTTACCTTAGATGTTGGTGACAGTTAGGAGTGTCCAGTTACCTTAGATGTTGGTGGCGACAGTTAGGAGTGTCCAGTTACCTTAGATGTTGGTGACAGTTAGGAGTGTCCAGTTACCTTAGATGTTGGTGACAGGAGTGTCCAGTTACCTTAGATGTTGGTGACAGTTAGGAGGGTCCAGTTACCTTAGATGTTGACGACAGTTAGGAGTGTCCAGTTACCTTAGATGTTGGTGACAGGAGTGTCCAGTTACCTTAGATGTTGGTGACAGTTAGGAGTGTCCAGTTACCTTAGATGTTGGTGCCAGGAATGTTGAATGAGATCCTACCATCTCGAAATGTTCTATTTTCAACATATTTCTTCACAGGAACGATTCCCTATTCTTACAGTTCAATTTTTTTACTCACGTTACATCGTTTTTAACGCTCTCCCCACGTCGACCCAACATTTTCTCTCTCTCTCTCTCTCTCTCTCACACACACACACACAAAAAAAAACACACACACACACTCTCTCTCTCACACACACAAACACACACACAAACACACACACACACACACACAAACACACACACACACACACAAACACACACACACACAAACACAAACACACACGCACACACACAAACACACACATACACACAAACACAAACACACACACAAACACACACACACACAAACACACACACACACAAACACAAACACACACACACACACACACAAACACATGTTCGACATGTATTACTGGAATCGATCTAAAAGAAGTCTTTATATCGATCTAAAAGATTTAACCCCAGTCTGTATATTTATCTAACAGACTTAACCATAATCTGTATATTTATCTAATAGACTTAACCACTGACTGTATATCCAAAACAAATAAAGCTAACAATAATTAGGAAAGTGAATTTTGTCGTCGGTCCGTTCTAGTGATGATTTAACCCCAGCTCCTGTATTTTGTTCCAGTACAACGACCGCCTAACTGACCAAAGAGGTGGACACACTAAAACGTCACATTGTCTTCTTGTTTTTCTTAAGGCCAAATATTTTAGTAAACAGCTCAGTGGGTTTGATTACCTCACCTATTTGTACATTTCCTTAAACTTATTTCTCTCTCTCTATCTATCTGGCTCTCTTTCTCTCTCTCCGTCTCTCACGGTCTGTCAATCCCTTTCTCTCCCTGTCTCTCTGTCCTCACTATCTCTGTCTCTCTGTCCCCACTCTCTCTGTCTCTCTCCCCTCTCTCTCTATCTCCCTCTCCCTCTCTTTTTCCCTGTCTGTCTCTCTTTGTCTCCTCTCTCTCTGTCTCTCTCTCCCCTCCCCTCTCTCTCTCTGTCTCTCCCCTCTCCCCCTCTCTCTGTCTCTCTCTACCCTCCCCCTCTCTCTATCTTTCTCTCTCCCCTCTCTCCCTGTCTCCCTTCCCCTCTCTCTCTGTCTCCCCCCTCTGTCTGTCTCTCCCAACCCCCCCTCTCTCTATCTTTCTCTCTCNGACAGGTGAAGCCACCAACGAGATACGGGAGACAGGTGAAGCCACCAACGAGATACGGGAGACAGGTGAAGCCACCAACGAGATACGGGAGACAGGTGAAGCCACCAACGAGATACGGGAGACAGGTGAAGCCACCAACGAGATACGGGAGACAGGTGAAGCCACCAACGAGATACGGGAGACAGGTGAAGCCACCAACGAGATACGGGAGACAGGTGAAGCCACCAACGAGATACGGGAGACAGGTGAAGCCACCAACGAGATACGGGAGACAGGTGAAGCCACCAACGAGATACGGGAGACAGGTGAAGCCACCAACGAGATACGGGGGACAGGTGAAGCCACCAACGAGATACATGAGACATTTTAAGTGTTGATTTCTTGTTTTTTGACCTGCGACTTGTAAGTTTTATTGCACCGAAGCCTAACAAACTATTTGAAAGGAAGACTTAAAAAATATAGTATTTAAATTAGGGCTGTTATCGATTAATTTAAAATTAATCGTTCACTTATGAAAAATAACCGAATAATTAACTGATTATTATTATTAAAGCTAAAAATATATTTATGACGTCATCAAAAAGAAAATTTCAAGGGAAGTAACAAAAACAGCCATTTGACATTATAAAAATTTAAATATAATTACCTTAACACAATTTCAATGAATTTAAATTTTGTTTTTGTTGGTTAAAAGAAAAAATGTTTAATTTGTTATATCATTTACGTACAAAAACAGCTTTATTTCAAAGTTGACACTTTCAAACTAATTTTTAATGGAGAAGTTTGAAGGTAAATAAAAGCAAACTATTGGTAATTATTAATAATGAATTATTTATAAATACATTGTGGTGATTGCCGACTGTGTTTTTCCTAATTTTAATCACTATTTTATCAATTAAAATAATTTTAATCAATCTATATATTTTAGCATAACTTCATTTAACTAGTAACAACAAGTTATTCATACACTAGCAGCACATCATTTAACTTGTCAAAACATATTAGTCATACACTAGCAACACTTCATTTAACTTGTCACAACATATTAGTCATACACTAACAGCACATCATTTAACTAGTCACAACATATTAGTCATACACTAGCATCACTTTTTTTAAAACTAGTAACAACATATTATTCATACACTAGCATCACTTTATTTAACTAGTAACAACATATTAGTCATACACTAGTATCATTTTATTTAACTAGTCACAACATATTAGTCTTACACTAGCAGCACTTCATTTAACTAGTCACAACATATTAGTCATACACTAGCAGTAATTCATTTAACTAGTAACAACATATTATTCATACACTAGCATCACTTTATTTAACTAGTAACAACATATTAGTCATACACTAGCATCATTTTATTTAACTAGTCACAACATATTAGTCTTACACTAGCAGCAC
>MUZC01000132.1:235319-267801 GCA_002072015.1 Radix auricularia
CCCCCCTCCTCCCCCACCCCACCACCTCACGTCCATTGAATTCATTGACCAAACCAACCCCCCTCCTCCCCCACCCCACCACCTTACGTCAATTGAACGTTTTTTGGCACGGCCTGTAATTTGGTCCCATTGAACTATTTGTTAGGAAATCATCCACAAAGACCACAAAGGTTATTTAAGATTCTAGTGACGATTATTTACAAATCGCTGACTTTTTTCTCCATTCTTTTGAAGGCATGTCGGTTTAAAATGAATGAGCGTTCATAAGAGAAGAAAAGAATTCGGTTGTCATTGACTACTTATAAACACCCCGGGGGCGGGGGGCGGGGGGGTAGAAGGAAAGCTGATGCTGTTGCGGGTTAAAAAAAAATGTAAGAAACACTAACAATTTTGTGAGAAGACCAATAAACTAAAGGTGTATCAATAGACTAAAGCTGTATCAATAGACTAAAGCTGTATCAATAGACTAAAGCTGTATCAATAGACGAAAGCTTTATCAATAGACTAAAGCTGTATCAATAGACTAAAGCTGTATCAATAGACTAAAGCTGTATCAATAGACTAAAGCTGTATCAATAGACGAAAGCTTTATCAATAGACTAAAGATGTATCAATAGACTAACGCTTTATCAATAGAGTAAAGCTTTATCAAAAGACTAATGATGTATCAATAGACTAAAACTTTATCAATAGACTAAAGCACAAGTAGACATTTTGATAATGCCTTTATCAGTACAAATAACTTACAAAAGTGTAAAAAAAATAATAAATTTTCATTATATAATACATTCTATATCATGGGAAAATAGTAATTAGAATCTAGTAAAGATTAAAACCCACAGAAAGGAAAATAAGAAAGATGGACAAAATTAAAACATGGGTTTGAAAAAAATATCCACAGAAAAAAATGGCTTCACTCCAGCAGGAATACCGATCGACTTTGTGGGAGTCAAATATTTCCTTGTACATTGTCCTACTGTCTGTTCCATAAAAATTTCACTCTGAAAATTCCGGTTATTGTGTTAAACATATTTTTTTAATTAAAATGAAACTTTCTATGGCTACATACTGTCACATGATATGACCACATACTGTCATATTCTATGGCCACATACTGTCACAGTCTATGGCCACATACTGTCACATTCTATGGCCACATACTGTCACATTCTATGGCCACATACTGTAACAGTCTATGACCACATACTGTCACATTCTATGGCCACATACTGTCACAGTCTATGACCACATACTGCTACATGATATGACCACATACTGTCACATTCTATGGCCACATACTGTCACAGTCTATGACCATATACTGTCACATTCTATGGCCACATACTGTCACATTCTATGACCACATACTGTCACAGTCTATGGCCACATACTGTCACATTCTATGGCCACATACTGTCACATTCTATGACCACATACTGTCACATTCTATGACCACATACTGTCACATTCTATGACCACATACTGTCACATTCTATGGCCACATACTGTCACATTCTATGGCCACATACTGTCACATTCTATGGCCACATACTGTCACATTCTATGACCACATACTGTCACATTCTATGGCCACATACTGCCACATGATGTTAGCTATTAACTAATACCATGATCGGTGAATGAAGCAATCTACGTTGTTTAAAATAATCTCATATTTGTTCGAGTCACGACCACACCACTTACTATAGAGAAAAACTGATGGAGCCAACCAATTGTTATGCTTTAATATAGTTTATATAATTCGATACTACAAAAAAATATACTTTACTTTTTGTGTGTGAGTGGTTTTTTTTTATATTTTTTTTTTAATTGTAAATGTTTATTTCTGTATTATTGACTAATCAATCACGTGACGCTAGTTTTTCGTACTATTTTTCTCTGTCCTTTTGGTTTATGTATCTTAAAATTTTCTTGTGACTTGCGTCTTGAAACAGTTTCATTATTGATTCACGGAACTCTCTCCATTGTTATACATGCCAGTACTGAAAATCGAATCGCGTGCTGGCGATGGAAGGTTCCAGCACGTATTGTTTTTAAGAATTCATTGATGTTATCAACTCTCCATCGAACCAACCGATACCATTCAGTCGGTATCGATCTTCAACATTTTTACACTATAGGCAGAGTTTGAAATGTTCTTTTACTGCCATTTTTTAGCCCCCCCTCCCCCGTCGCCCATTCCTTTCCAAAGAAACAATCAACACAATTTATCATCAACTTTTTTCTTTTTTAATGCCCCACATAATAGACTTTAAAATGTTTTAAAAATTATTATCCGAAATGTCGGTTAAACGAACAGCTCTTGTCTTTTAAAAACAAAACGTCGTTATGTTAGCAATACACATGGAATAAAACACAATTTTTGTAAACTTAACACCGAGGAAAAGTCAAACTTTTGTCATGTGATCCAAGTAAAATCTGGAACCTTTCTATATATGTACTGGTCAGACAAGGAGAGTGCTATGGTCAGACGGGGAGAATGTTATGGTCAGACAGGGAGAATGTTATGGTCAGATGGGGAGAGTGCTATGGTCAGACAGGGAGAGTGATATGGTCAGACAGGGAGAATGTTATCAGACAGGTAGAATGCTATGGTCAGACAGGGAGAATGCTATGGTCATACAGGGAGAATGTTATCAGACAGGTAGAATACTATGGTCAGACAGGGAGAATGCTATGGTCAGACAGGGAGAATGCTATGGTCATACAGGGAGAATGATATGGTCAGACAGGGAGAATGCTATGGTCAGACAGGAAGAATGCTATGGTCAGACAGGAAAAATGCTATGGTCAGACAGGGAGAATGTTATGGTCAGATAGGGAGAATGCTATGATCAGACAGGGAGAATGTTATGGTCAGATAGGGAGAATGCTATGGTCAGACGGGGAGAATGATATGGGCAGACATAGAGAATGCTATGGTCAGACGGGGAGAATGCTATGGTCAGACATAGAGAATGCTATGGTCAGACGGGGAGAATGATATGGTCAGACATAGAGAATGCTATGGTCAGACGGGGAGAATGATATGGTCAGACAGAGAATGCTATGGTCAGACGGGGAGAATGCTATGGTCAGACGGGGAGAATGCTATGGTCAGACAGGGAGAATGCTATGGTCAGACATAGAGAATGCTATGGTCAGACATAGAGAATGCTATGGTCAGACGGGGAGAATGATATGGTCATACGGGGAGAATGTTATTGTCAGATAGGGAGAAGGCTATGGTCATACAGAGACAATGCTATGGTCAGACATAGAGAATGCTATGGTCAGACATAGAGAATGCTATGGTCAGACATAGAGAAGGCTGTGGTCAGACATAGAGAATGCTATGGTCAGACATAGAGAATGCTATGGTCAGACATAGAGAATGCTATGGCCAGACACAGAGAAGGCTATGGTCAGACATAGAGAATGCTATGGTCAGACATAGAGAATGCTATGGCCAGACATAGAGAATGCTATGGTCATACAGAGAGAATGTTATGGTCATACAGAGAGAATGCTATGGTCAGACATAGAGAAGGCTATGGTCAGACATAGAGAATGCTATGGTCAGACATAGAGAAGGCTATGGTCAGACATAGAGAATGCTATGGTCAGACATAGAGAATGCTATGGTCAGACATAGAGAATGCTATGGCCAGACATAGAGAAGGCTATTGTCAGACATAGAGAATGCTATGGTCAGACATAGAGAATGCTATGGTCAGATAGGGAGAAGGCTACGCACAGAGCACACACCAATAGCAAAGTTAATTTCATTGTAATCGCAAATAATTTTTACCCCTTTATTCTCAGAAACTATAGATACTCCCAGTCCCGCCTTAGTAATAATAATGATAAAATGATAATTTATATAGCGCTGAATCCCAGCAAAGAGCCGCACTCACAGTGCTTTACATGGAGATAACAATACATATATTAATTAAATAAACATTCATATCGTACTAACTACATAAATGACAATACGTAGTACATCAGCTAAGTTAATAATTAAAAGAAATGTTGTTTTATTAATTGTCAAAATAAAATTTGAAAAGATGTGTTTTAAGTGCAGTCTTGAAGGACTTAGCAGTTGAAATACTACGGATGTGTAATGGAAGAGAATTCCATTGTTTCGCTGCACAAAAAGAGAATGCCCTTTCGCCAAATGTTTTAGTTCTTGTCTTAGGAACACAGAGAAAGCATGTGTCTGCAGAAGAGCGTAGGCGCCATCGGAATATGCTTATTTATATATATTATGTATATTTATTTTTAATCCTACGGGGGGGGGGGCGGAAACGCACTCTTTCTTTGGCCCAAAATGGTATAAAGGCGGCTTTGGATACTTCATTTCGCGGATTAACATAGAACTCAGTTATCATTGACACAGAACTCAGTTATCATTGACATATAACTCAGTTATCATTAACACAGAACTCAGTTATCATTAACATAGAACTCAGTTATCATTGACACAGAACTCAGTTATCATTGACACAGAACTCAGTTATCATTAACACAGAACTCAGTTATCATTGACACAGAACTCAGTTATCATTAACATATAACTCAGTTATCATTGACATAAAACTCTGTTATCATTGACATAAAACTCAGTTATCATTGACATAAAACTCAGTTATCATTGACACAGAACTCAGTTATCATTGACATAAAACTCAGTTATTATTGAGTGTGAAATAATGTTGCTGACCCCACGGCACTCTTCCTTTGGCTTACACGCTGTCAAATAAAAGACATGATGCGTAGAATTATTCTGATTCACCTATCTATTAACATACAACAGCTGTTTTGTTAATGTCTATGGCAATATTTTATTTAAAAAAAAAACATCTGAAAAACCAACATCACCCATTTTTGGATATTCGATGCCAGATTGTATATTTAGCATAATAAATATTGCATGGCTCCAAATTAGTTTTTTTATATTTTTTATTTTTATTATTACTTGTTTTTTTGTAATTTTTTTTAAAATTAAGAGGTAATATTTTGATTGGCTGCTAATAACTTGTCTTCTGATCAACCAATGGGATTAATTTTTGTACATACTCGTCTGCTCCTTCAAACTCAGTTTATTATCGTTCTTCACGCCTGCTTCGTTAAAGCGAGGCTCCTGTAGATTTTTATCGTGTGGGGAGCCTAGTTTCGAGAAGAGATAACAGCAAGGCGTAGGGCAACATTTAAAAACTTTTACCAGACTTTAAAGACCATTCTTATTATTGAGAATTTTTAGATTTAAATTATAAACTTAAAGGCGAAAAAATGTCAAAGATAAAAATTTAATTTTGGTATCCTTCAGCTCAAATCCTATAACTGTTTCGGTGTTTATACCTAGAACGCAAAATCTAATGTATAGAAAAAGTGTCTGTAGCAGATTAGATAATACACCTATGTTCGGCTTTTCTTTACCTAATAAAGTTGTAAAGCAAATTTTTGAAGTTTTTTAAGGGCGATTTCAACTCTTTTATGACTTTTTTTCTTATGAAAAAAATTACTTGACGTTCTAAATAATGTGCTCAAAAGTTTTGAAATATTTCAAGAAAATGTCTTATCAGAAAAGTGGATATTCAAATAGTTATTGACACATTCCATGACAAAGTTGGATATTCAAACATTTATTTATTGACACATTCCGTGACAAAGTTGTAAATCACATATAGGCGAGACTTGAAATTTTTATTGACATGCTATTGTCAAAGTTTTGAGGCTGCCGTTCTCAAATAGACTTTTACGATTATTGACATGCAGTATGACAGGCAACGTCAATGTCAATGACACTTTTATATTTGTTTTAATGAGGAGATACTTTAATAATAAAAAAAAATATATTGACAAGTTTAGGAACAATTATTTAAACGCTAGGTCTATAAATAACTTTAAAACTATTTTTATAGTAATTTTAGATTCTTATCTTATCTGTTACAGATGCTCCTTCTATACAGAAGATTATTGCGTCCTATGTTTATCTATAGTTTGTGTTTAGTCCTGCATTTTTATTAGAGTTTTAAATGATGATAAAGTGTTGGCTTTCCTGGTTTCTTAAGGCAACCCATTCCACGCCCGAATACCGGACGGGAAGAAAGAAAATTTGTATGTGTTTGTTCTTGCATACGGGATACGAAATGTGTTTTTATCCTTATGTTATCTGAGGGTTGTATTAAATTATTTTTGTGTTGTATTTCTAAATTAAAATTAATTGCACTATGTATAATTTAATACTTATTATTCTACTCTTGGTTTTTCTATCCTCTAGTGTTTCAAGTTTTAATGACTTAACTAATGGTGTTACTCTTGTGAGTTTTGCATATTCTCCAGTAATGAATCTGGCAGCTCTTTTTTTAATTTGTTCTAGTTTATCAATATTTTCTTTGGTGGATGGGTCCCATACAGAAGATGAATATTCTAGTATAGGTCTCACCAGGGTGAAGTGGCATTTTAGTTTTATATCTTTATTACATTTGTAAAAGTTTCTTTTTATAAAGCCTAAGGTTTTGTTTTATTTTTTAAATAACTTCATTGACATGGGGATTCCCTGATATTTTCTCATTTATTATGACTCCTAAGTGTTTTGCATCATTAGTTTGGGTTACTTCTTTTCTATGAATGAAATATTTTGAATTATTTGTTTCTTTTTCTTATACTCTTAACAGTTGACACTTTTGTGGGTGAAAGACATACTCCAGTTAGTTTCCCATTTTATTAATTCATCCAAGTCTTTTTGTAAGATTTTACTATCTTTTTCTGATTTAATTGCTTTATAGATTATACAATCATCAGCAAATTTAACCTAACTTTTGTTCCTGTTGAAATGTTGTTGGGTACATCCTTTATATAAATTAATAAGAGTGTGGAACGTCTGAGTAAACCTTATTGATATTTATATTTCTATTGTGTTTAATTTATTAGGGCCTTACTATCCGTGATAATTTTAATCACTCTTCTCATCTCTTCTCAGTGGCGTCACTAGGGGGTGCGGTGGGGGCGGGCCCCCCGGTTGACACCATCATGGGGTGACACCAAAATGTGAAATTCTCTTTATACTGGAAAACCTCGAGGAATTCTATTTGTTAAGTCGTGAGGGGGTGACACCATGAGCTATCGCCCCGCGTGACACCATGAGCTATCACCCCGGGTGACACCATGAGCTATCGCCCCGTGTGACACCATGAGCTATCGCCCCGGGTGACACCATGAGCTATCGCCCCGGGTGACACCATGAGCTATCGCCCCGGGTGACACCAACCCAAGTGTAACCTCTGTCTCGTCTCATTCGGTATTTTATTATCAACGTTAATTCAGCACCTCCTTTAATCACGAGAACCATTTTTTTCACGGGTATTTACTAACATAGAATGCAATATAAATGTTTTGTTTTATGGAGGGTTCGTTACGCATGTCTGTATTCCATGTCTTCTTAGAATATTTGGACCATTAAAGTAAATATTCATCGGCTAAAACAGCCTTCCATGCGAGGGTGCACAACATTGAGCAGCCATAATGGAGAGCGGATTGCTAAGCGAACGTCACACTGTCACACCCAAATGAGTCTTTGAAGCGTGTTTTTTTTTCCACGCCTCAATGAACCAAAAGAAATTGCCTTATGGCCTTTGTCACGATGGGACGAAAATATAAACATTCTGATCACGCGTGTACTTCGCAAAGTTTTAATATCCGGTGTCACACATTATATCATTTCATTCACTCTATTAGACGTCTTACATTTAATTAAACGTCTTACATTTAATTAGACTTCTTACATTTAATTAGACGTCTTACATTTAATTAAACGTCTTACATTTAATTAGACTTCTTACATTTAATTAAACGTCTTACATTTAATTAGACTTCTTACATTTAATTAGACGTCTTACATTTAATTAGACTTCTTACATTTAATTAGACTTCTTACATTTAATTAGACTTCTTACATTTAATTAGACGTCTCAACGTTTATTTGACGTGATAAACTTTGATTGCCCATCACGTTGACTCTATTTCAGCCATACATATTATGTATTCGGCAACATACACTTTTTGGCCATCATACACGACTGTTGGACGTCCTATACTTTTATTAACCCCCATGCACTTTTACTTCCTCAATCAAACTGTCAAGACTTCACAAATGTTTTTATATTATCTGTTACAGACGCTCCTACTATATATGATATTGTTTGTTTATTTCTTGACATGAAAATCTCATGTTTCCAATCAAAGCTGCAATAAATATCTTTTATGGGAAGACAAATTATTTTGTGGCAACTGGCAACAGCTGCGATTTCTCAAATAGGTCAAATTAAAAATTGTGCGAAAAAATTAAAAGAAAGAAATAACTTTATTATTAATTTTCTGAAGCCAATTGTTCCTTTTTAGAATTAAATAAAATTTATTCATCACGGTCAGGAAAGATACATCGGAAAACATTTCTTTAAAAACAAAATTCGAATTAATTAGCATTCACATTTCATTAAACTAAAGCTTTTTGACCTACATCAACACTGTCGGAAGCTGATGTTACCAATAACAACAGATCCCCATTGAGTAATGTGAAGTTGTCATGGTATTAGCCTAATGTCGCCAGTTAATGGTCAACCTCTCAATGACTTCTCTCCCCTGCGTGACGTCATCTAATTTGACGTCGCCAGTTTTCTGGGTCTGGTACGACGAGGACGATGACGACCACAAATTACTGGCGCCACCACTCCACCACACTCCACAACACTCCACCACTACTGTCTATAAATTAACGCCTGACTCATAAATCGATGACCCAATCAATCAAGTTATTGGAATGTGTTGATTGTTGTTTCTTGGCTTGACGTTGTCTTGCAATGTTCCCTCTATCAGCTGGGGGATCGCCTGCCAATTGTTTTAACAACCACTAATTATTAGAATATCGATCCTAACCCATGTTTGATATACCGCATGTGGCACCAAAGTCACACCGTTGAACCTAAACCTCAAAGGTACCGCATGGGGCACCAAAGTCACACCGTTGAACCTAAACCTCAAAGGTACCGCATGGGGCACCGAAGTCACACCGTTGAACCTAAACCTCAAAGGTACCGCATGTGGCACCGAAGTCACACCGTTGAACCTAAACCTCAAAGGTACTGCATGTGGCACCGAAGTCACACCGTTGAACCTAAACCTCAAAGGTACCGAATGTGGCACCGAATTCACACCGTTGAACCTAAACCTCAAAGGTACTGCATGTGGCACCGAAGTCACACCGTTGAACCTAAACCTCAAAGGTACCGCATGTGGCACCGAAGTCACGGTTTGGCACTGCGCTCAGCCAAGGCCAAGGTCGATGTGAACTCATCTTATTTTTGGAATAGGGCCGTATGCGAAAAGTGTGGCATTTTGTCTTTTGGTCACTTGCTGGTGTCTTGTTGTCAGATTATTCCACAGGCACCGTATCATGAACAATGAGATATTGGGCCGTCCATAAAGTACGTCACGAAATTTTTGTAAAACCATTTTGCCCCCACCCCCAGTCACAAAGTGTCACAAATCTCGGGACCCCCCCTCTTAAAGTACGTCACACTTTCGAATTTAAAAAAAAAAAAAAAACTAATTAAAATTTAATCGAAAACTTAAAACACACTTTTCTATTAAACTGCCTTAAAATATAAATATTAAAAGAACTATCAGATTATTAAATGACTTTAATAGTAGAATAACTAATTGTCAACAGTTGTCACAACTATACTTTGAAACAGTAACTCAATCAATTGAATTAGAAAAAAATTGCACAAATTAGACTTTACAATTATATAATTAACAGCATTCATCAGCTACCTTTTCATTTACAATTGATGAGGTCAACTTTTAGATAATCTTCCGATTATGCATTCTATTGACGACAGGATAAGAAGTAGATTAACGAAACTTGACCTTAACCAGGGATTAAATAATAAAAATGGAAACAAAACTATGTGGCTAAACAAAGGAAAAGATTGACAAATTATGTGAGCAGCTCTTGTGCTATATTGAATAGGTTTATAGTGGGCGATTAGTGGGCCTGTGAATTAGGTGTAATTTAGAAAAAAGCAGCCAGCCATTAGACATCATCCATCCATGGTGAAATGAAGTCTTCATCCATAGTTGTTTTTTTTTGAGTTTATGATAATAATGATTATATTATACCAATATTACCTCTGAATCCTAAATATTTTGTATTATAATACAAATTCCAAATTTCTTCATCAATGATATAATTTCGCAGCAGACAAGAAAGCAATAATAACACTTTCGGTAAGGCTACACATAAAAAAAGGCTTCGCAACAGTATACTAGCGCTCCTAACTAGCATGAGGGATTGTGAACAACACATTGAAAAGATACGCATTTCATGCTATTTTGACATAAAACTAAAGTGTTTCACAAATTTTTGAAAACTATTTTTAAAACTATTAAATTTTATTAAGAAAGAAAAAAATAAATTGGAAATAAAATTTAAAATATATAAAAATGTGACGTCACACTTGGCCTGACCTCCCTTCCCCTGTCACAAACTGTCACACTTTCTTACACCCACGCCCTTGGAGCTTGAAGTACTTTATGGACAGCTTTTGTTTGCGTATACAAGTGTTATTTTAGTTTTACACCTGAAAATGGAAATGTGTCAAAGTCTGGCACGCGTGCCATAGGTTTCCGACCCATGTTTTAAAGAAAACGTAAGTACATTATTGGGCTTTACCGTATACACCATAACCATACAACTGGGTCAGCATTACCATATACACCATAACCATACAACTGGGTCAGCATTACCATATACACCATAACCGTACAACTGGGTCAGCATTACCATATACACCATAACCATACAACTGGGTCAGCATTACCATATACACCATAACCATACAACTGGGTCAGCATTACCATATACACCATAACCAGGTACAACTTGGTCAGGTTAAAACTTCATGGCTCGGGTGAACACATTACCGATACATTAGTTCCACGGAGTCAATGGAGTGTCGCAGTTGGTGTGCTGAACTGGTGCCCTCCCTTACTTGTCTGAAAGATGGTTGTTGGTGGACAGAGACTGGTGCCCTCCCTTACTTGTCTGAAAGATGGTTGTTGGTGGACAGAGACTGGTGCCCTCTCTTACTTGTCTGAAAGATGGTTGTTGGTGGACAGAGAGAGACTGGTGCCCTCCCTTACTTGTCTGAAAGATGGTTGTTGGTGGACAGAGAGAGACTGGTGCCCTCCCTTACTTGTCTGAAAGATGCGTGATGGATGGTCGTTGAGAAATGAACCTGCATCTTTGAGTTGTCGTGTGATGGGTTACAGGAAGTGATACTGTCGCTCTAACAAGAACATCAAAGATTAAAATCTTTCAAGGCATTTAACAAGTCGACTAAGTGTCACAAGCGTCCTAATACTTATATCTTGACTGCTTGCTCCAAGATTCATACAATTACCGTTACACAAGAATAAAGACGCTGCTTGAAATAAACAACAACTTTTAATGGCGTTTTTCCTTTCCACAACAACCAACACACCAAACTCTCTCCCCTTCTACACATATACCAATGACGTCAACAACACAATCACTTCGCACCACTAACCAATAACTTTAAATACCACAAAAGCAAACATCAAACACACCACCGTGCGCAACTCACAGCAACAAGTTACAAGGGCAAATTGGTCATCCGTGACACTAAGGAGTACAATATAGTAATGCAGTCTCTCTAGTCAAATGCTTCTCAATTATTTTCTGTAATGACCCCCCCCCCCTTCAGGAAGAAGACAACAATTCACACACCCCGCTGTAAATAGTATCATTTGTCTATAAAATTGTTATAATTACACCTCTGCTGAGGTCAAACGAGCCCCCCTTTACGGAACCTCGCCCCCCCCCCTTTGGGGGCGCGCCCCACTATTTGAGAAACTCTGCGTTAGTCTAACTCTAACAGGAATCCCCATGATCCAAATGTAGTAATACAGTCGAACAAGATGACCCAAGACAAAATGTAATCAAATATTATCTCTAAATAGACGACCAACAAATACAATGTAGTAGTACAGATTCTGACCCAGTTTTTAAAAAGAAGAAAGTTAATAAATCTGAAACTAAAATTGATACGAAGAATAAAGAAACGTTATGTCTGGCCTTGACCCTTATCAGTCGGCTTATCGGTCATGACATAAGTACATACATAATTATTTAAACCCACGTTACGAAGAAAGAGATGGGACATGGCTCAGAGATGGAACATGGCTCATAGATGGGACATGGCTCAGATATGGGACATGGCTCAGATATGGGACATGGCTCATAGATGGGACATGGCTCAGAGATGGGACATGGCTCAGAGATGGGACATGGCTCAGAGATGGGACATGGCTCAGAGATATGGGACATGGCTCAGAGATATGGGACATGACTCAGAGATATGGGACATGGCTCAGAGATGGGACATGGCTCATAGATGGGACATGGCTCAGAGATGGGACATGGCTCAGATATGGGACATGGCTCAGATATGGGACATGGCTCAGAGATGGGACATGGCTCAGAGATATGGGACATGGCTCAGAGATATGGGACATGGCTCAGAGATATGGGACATGACTCAGAGATATGGGACATGGCTCAGAGATGGGACAGGGCTCAGAGATGGGACATGGCTCAGAGATGGGACATGGCTCAGAGATATGGGACATGGCTCAGAGATGGGACATGGCTCAGAGATGGGACATGGCTCAGAGATGGGACATTGCTCAGAGATGGGACATTGCTCAGAGATATGGGACATGGCTCAGAGATGGGACATGGCTCAGAGATATGGGACATGGCTCAGAGATGGGACATGACTCAGAGATATGGGACATGGCTCAGAGATGGGACATGGCTCAGAGATATGGGACATGGCTCAGAGATGGAACATGGCTCAGAGATGGGACATGGCTCAGAGATGGGACATGGCTCAGAGATATGGGACATGGCTCAGAGATGGGACATGGCTCAGAGATATGGGACATGGCTCAGAGATATTGGACATGGCTCAGAGATGGGACATGGCTCTGAGATATGGGACATGACTCAGAGATATGGGACATGGCTCAGAGATATGGGACATGGCTCAGAGAAATGGGACATGGCTCAGAGATGGGACATGGCTCAGAGATATGGGACATGGCTCAGAGATATGGGACATGGCTCAGAGATATGGGACATGGCTCAGAGATGGGACATGGCTCAGAGATGGGACATGGCGCAGTCCATATAATGAAAGTTTTATATTTGGCCTCAGGGAAATAGTTTAGACATGATGTTTAACCAACTTTAATGTGCCGAATATCTGTTAAATTACGATAAAGAAATTAAGTTCAAGCCAACGGCCTTCACCCATGATGCAGTTGATGTGAGGATTTATTTTTAGTCAAGTGTTGACAGCGGAAGTCAAGTTGAAGCGACACCTTGTGTTAAACAAATGCTCGCTTTTGACAGCAGACGCGGCGGCTCCTCTACTTTACCAGCGTCATACCTGATTAGATCCCTTGAAAAAAATCTTACTAGAAGTGGTCTCTTATGGTGTCATTCTTCGTACCTATATTTTCTATTTTTAAGGGTTAAAAGGTGTTTTCTAGTGCGAATTCCCCCTCCCCTCCCCCCACAGTTAATTGTTTCAATTTTTTAAGGGGCCGTCCATAAACTACGTCACGCTATTTTTAACCATTTTTAACTCCCCCTCCCCTGTCACAAACTGTCACAAATTTTGGACCCCCCCCCTTAAAGTACGTCACACTTCGTACAAAAATATATTTTTTATCAACAAAATAATTAAAATTTAACATACAACACCGTGACGCGACACATGGCCGGAACCTCCCTCCTCCTGTCACAAACTGTCACACTTTCTTACACCCCCTCCCTTCTCTGGAGCGTGACGTACTTTATGGACGGCCCCTAACTATACAACCCCATACAAAAACAATGCAGACCGTAAGGAGAGCGAATTTTCAATGTGTTGTGGGGGTTGTATGGTGGTGGACGGGACTACATTATTTTTTGATGGTGGTGAGATTGACCCCTCCTCATGGTGGTGAGATTGACCCCTCCTGATGGTGGTGAGATTGACCCCTCCTCATGGCGGTGAGATTGATCCCTCCTCATGGTGGTGAGATTGACCCCTCCTCATGGTGGTGAGATTGACCCCTCCTCATGGTGGTGAGATTGACCCCTCCTCATGGCGGTGAGATTGACCCCTCCTCATGGTGGTGAGATTGACCCCTCCTCATGGTGGTGAGTTTGACCCCTCCTCATGGTGGTGAGATTGACCCCTCCTCATGGCGGTGAGATTGACCCCTCCTCATGGCGGTGAGATTGACCCCTCCTCTTGGCGGTGAGATTGACCCCTCCTCATGGTGGTGAGATTGACCCCTCCTCATTGCGGTGAGATAGACCCCTCCTCATGGTGGTGAGATTGACCCCTCCTCATGGCGGTGAGATTGGCCCCTCCTCATGGCGGTGAGATTGACCCCTCCTGATGGTGGTGAGATTGACCCCTCCTTATGGTGGTGAGATTGACCCCTCCTCATGGTGTTGAGATTGACCCCTCCTCATGGTGTTGAGATTGACCCCTCCTCAAAGTACCAACTGTAATCAGTTTAATTAATTAAATGCCCGCCATCCCTCCCACACAATTATACAATTAAAAACAATTAAACAGTTATTTCAACTTATTTCTCTTGGTTGTTATCTGTGGAGGCCAGCGTATAGCTGTGTGTGTATGTGTGCATATATTTATGATTATTTTACCATATGACTGTGGCCGTGTTAGCGTATAGCTGTGTGTGTATGTGTGCATATATTTATGATTATTTTACCATATGACTGTGGCCGTGTTAGCGTATAGCTGTATGTGTATGTGTGCATATATTTATGATTATTTTACCATATGACTGTGGCCGTGTTAGCGTATAGCTGTGTGTGTATGTGTGCATATATTTATGATTATTTTACCATATGACTGTGGCGGTGTTAGCGTATAGCTGTATGTGTATGTGTGCATATATTTATGATTATTTTACCATATGACACTGGCCGTGTTAGCTTATAGCTGTGTGTGTATGTGTGCATATATTTATGATTATTTTACCAGATGACTGTGGCCGTGTTAGCATATATGTGTATGTATGCATATATTCATGATTATTTTACCAGACGACTTTGACCGTATTAACGTATAGCTGTGTGTGTATGTGTGCATATTCATATAATCATGATTATTTTACCAGACGACTTTGACCGTATTAACGCCGTGTTCCCGACTATTAAAACACAAGGTCAAGGCTGACAATTAAGCGCGGTGCACGCCGGCCGCGTTTAAAACCAGTTTCATATTTAATGTCCCCCTTATTGTCCCCCTTATTGATTTCCTGGCTGGTTGGCACGGAACTCCCATGGCGTTAAAAGGTTTTCCGAGAAGCGACACGAAGTGAAAATTGTTTGCGGTTGGCTGGAGTGCAACAGATGATGGACACTTCAGAAAGGTGTGTGTAACACAACACACTCGATAAAAACTGAAATCCCCAGACCATACCTGTGATGCCTGTGATTTGATACACCGTTCTGTCTGTGTGCTGCCAGTGTCACAAAATAAATCACCCTTCCCCCCAAACACACTCTCCACCCGGGGGATTTATTTTTAAATAATTTTTTCGAGGTAGAAAATACTTATCTCCAGTTTTAAATAAATTCTCCCTTATCTGTAAAGTAATGTATTCCCCCCCCCCCAAAAAAAAAAATAAAATAAAAAAATCCGCCCCATCATACTCTCAATTTAATAATAATGATAATAATAAATTGATGATTTATATAGCGCTGTATCCCAGCAAGGAACCGGGCTCACAGCGCTGCATATGAGGATAATAACGTACATATTTTAATAAATAAACATTCATATCATAGCAACCACATATTTGACAGTACGCTACATGTCAATCGTTAGAAGAAATTTGTTTCTTTAACCTTGACAATACATTTGGAAAAGATGTTTTTGAAGTGCAGTCTTGAAGGACTAGGTAGTTGTATTACTACGGATGTGTAATATAAAACGAAAGATCACTCAAAACTCAAAATTAAAGAATTAAGATAATTATTATGGTAACAGTCACACTTTCTTTAAATACTGTTAACTACAACATCTTTATTTTTCACTTCAGTTTTTAATTTTTCAATGAACACTCCGCAGTTAGCCATCCATAAAAATGTGGACCTCGGTGGTAGTCACCCTCTTTTCCCTCACCTTGTTACGCACTGGCTAGGCTTATGATTGTTGAATGTCCAATAATCATGCCTGTTGCACAAATCAAGTCGATATTCTGAGGCATATCCTTAATTGATACAATCCTAATTTATCATTCATATATTTAAGGAAATGTTTTAGTTAGTCACGGAGCTTTTATTTTAAAACAAAGTCTCCGGGGCAGACTTTATTTTTGGCGAGACTTTCTTTTGGGGCAGACTTTATTTTGGGGCAGACTTTATTTTTGGTGAGACTTTATTTTGGCGAGACTTTCTTTTGGGGCAGACTTTATTTTGGGGCAGACTTTATTTTGGGGCAGACTTTATTTTGGGGCAGACTTTATTTTGGGGCAGACTTTATTTTTGGCCAAACTTTATTTTTGGCGAGACTTTCTTTTGGGGCAGACTTTATTTTTGGTCAGACTTTATTTTTTGTGAGACTTTATTTTGGGCAGACTTTATTTTTGTCAGACTTTATTTTGGGGATATTTTATTTTTTGGAGGGGGGCAGACTTTATTTTTAGGGGGCAGACTTTATTTTTAGGGGGCAGACTTTATTTTTGGTTGGCAGACTTTATTTTGGGGCAGACTTTATTTTTGTGGCAGACTTTATATTTGGTGAGACTTTATTACCCGACCTGGGCTTCTTGTGAGCTCAGTTGATTCTACTGCAGCAGACCGTAGCGAGCTGGTACCTGGTACACGTACTCAACTTCTTGGACAAGGATATCAACAACAACATTTTAAAAAAATCACCCTCTAAAATTGACGTCGACTGGACGTGGACGAACTCTTCCCTGGGGAAAATGTCACTTCCGGTTCCACGACTTCTCGAAGCAGTTGCCATGATTTTTGCAGGCTTTCCCAGAAAAAGACACCAAGACGTGGCTAAATATCAATGTGTGTATCTCCCAGGAATGCATCTACAAATTGCTTCTGAAATTACGGGAGTTCACTGATGTTTATACGTTGATTTTTTGTTAAATTAATTTTTTTTCTTTTTTCTACGAAATTCAGTAAACTTTTTCGGGATTTTTTTGTCCATGAACATTCTTGGTACCCTCTTAACATATTTGCAAAAGATCCGAACCCTTTATCTTATATGGTTCAGGAGTAGTTGCTTGTGCAAGCTCGAACAGTCAAGACAGAATTTTCAAACATATCAACGCAATTAGTCCCATGGGGGAAAATAGGGGAAAAAATACAAACATAACGTTACTTGTACCTTTAAGCAGAAAAACATTGTTTAAGACAAACGTGTTTAAAATAGTAACATAACAGGACGTTTTTCCTGAATGGTTCATACTGCGAAATAAAAAGAAGGGTCTATATTTCTACTATTTTTCCCAGATTTCAAAACCAAAGAATTTTTCATATTATTTCATAGCTTCTTATTATTTGTGTATCGTTACCCAGACTGCAAATTACTACGTCACATTACACCAACTACTTTACTATGTTATTATACATTGCAATTCACTTTGAACCTAAAAAATTCCCCACCTTTACCATGTACTGTGTTTTACACAGCTTAAACTTTACATAAATCACTATATTTTGCTATTATTTTTTTCCCATTTAACTACACAGACACGATGTTTATCTGTTTTATCTGTGCCCAGACCTCCACCATGTCCACCCCTCATCGGTTTCTTTCCTTACCTTCCAGCTTTGCTCATGGGGAGTATATTGTCCCAACAACAGAAAAAAGTAGTTCTGTTAAGCTTGTCTAATACCAAGTTATTATCCATAGGCCACTGTTCCATAACACTGTAATCATTATTTACTTGGCTCTATCAGCGACAGTTGAAATACATGCCAAAGTCCCAGGGGTAAATTGCTTTAGATCGAAGTGACCTCACGAGTTACAATGACCGGTGCATACGGTACAGCTGTGATAGCCGTGAAGTGTGTGGGTGTTAAGGCGGGGTGGGAAGGGGAGTCGGTGTCAATTAAATCCATAGAAAACAGTTTCAAGTTCTTACCGGCACGGGCACGTTCAGAATTGTGTGTGACTGGTTGGTCAGGTTGTTGTATGAGACTGTCTGGGTGGTCAGGTTGTTGTATGTGACTGTCTGGGTTGTCAGGTTGTTGTATGTGACTGGTTGGTCAGGTTGTTGTATGTGACTGTCTGGGTGGTCAGGTTGTTGTATGTGATTTGTTGGTCAGGTTGTTGTATATGACTGTCTGGGTGGTCAGGTTGTTGTATGTGACTGGTTGGTCAGGTTGTTGTATGTGACTGGTTGGTCAGGTTGTTGTATGTGACTGGTTGGTCAGGTTTTTGTATGTGACTGTCTGGGTTGTCAGGTTGTTGTATGTGACTGGTTGGTCAGGTTGTTGTATATGACTGTCTGGGTGGTCAGGTTGTTGTATGTGACTGGTTGGTCAGGTTGTTGTATGTGACTGTCTGGGTTGTCAGGTTGTTGTATGTGACTGTCTGTGTGGTCAGGTTGTTGTATGTGACTGTCTGGTTGGTCAGGTTGTTGTATGTGACTGTCTGGGTGGTCAGGTTGTTGTATGTGACTGTCTGGGTGGTCAGGTTGTTGTATGTGACTGTCTGGGTGGTCAGGTTGTTGTATGAGACTGTCTGGGTGGTCAGGTTGTTGTATGTGACTGTCTGGGTGGTCAGGTTGTTGTATGTGACTGTCTGGGTGGTCAGGTTGTTGTATGTGACTGTCTGGGTGGTCAGGTTGTTGAATGTGACTGTCCGGGTGGTCAGGTTGTTGTAAGTGACTGTCTGGGTAATCAGGTTGTTGTATGTGACTGTCTGTGTGGTCAGGTTGTTGTATGTGACTGTCAGGGTGGTCAGGTTGTTGTATGTGACTATCTGGGTGGTCAGGTTGTTGTATGTGACTGTCTGAGTGGTCAGGTTGTTGTATGTGACTGTCTGGGTTGTCAGGTTGTTGTATGAGACTGTCTGGGTGGTCAGGTTGTTGTATGTGACTGTCTGGGTGGTCAGGTTGTTGTATGTGACCGTCCGGGTGGTCAGGTTGTTGTATGTTACTGTCTGGGCGGTCAGGTTTTTGTATGAGACTGTCTGGGTTGTCAGGTTGTTGTATGAGACTGTCTGGGTGGTCAGGTTGTTGTATGAAACTGTCTGGGTTGTCATGTTGTTGTATGTGACTGTCTGGGTGGTCAGGTTGTTGTATGTGTCAAGGCACAGGGGTCAACTAATGTGCATGGCGCCAACATCACTCACAATGTAAATGTGAGTCCACGTGTTAACTTATTCCATTTACTGTTTCTGACCCTAAGGGTATAAGCAAGGGTCAATTGATAGCTGGTACCAGGGGCGCATGTACCTGAGTAAACACAGGTGCATTCCCCTCGGTACCTAGTGGGCCATGTATTTGGATACCTAGTGGGCCATGTATCTTTCTGTCAATGCTCAGACACTAGAACGATCTTGAATGTGGTCAGTTTAACCAAGATTCTAGCTTCCTAAGTTATAATCGCATGATCCAACTACATTTTAAATATTTTAGTAACATTTATTACAAAGTTATCCAACAACCGCCTACATTTTATTCACAGTGAAGACGAGAAATTTTTGAATTAGAGCTCTTAGTACCTAACATCTCATAGTGAAATCTGTGAATTAGAGCTCTTAGTACCTAACATCTCGTTGTGAAATAAGAGAGCGTCACAAATTTTGTTTTTTCGTATTTAGTTTTTTAAAATCGATTTAAAAAAGGAAGTGTATTTTTATCTGCAAAACATATTAGTTAACTTAACAATGACGTGCCCATGTCGACTCATCCATGACAATCAGCTTAGGTGATTGCGGACCATTGTCATGATTATATAACGAGCCTTTATCTGCGGTACACAGATAATTTTGTGTTTGGTTGCGTCATGGCCCGTGGGATAAGCACCGCATTGAGAAAGTTTCGTAATTAGGACACACTCACCACTGTCCTCTGTCAGTTCTATTATTACAAAAACACCATTGTCCTTCTGTCAGTTCTATCATTACAAAAACACCATTGTCCTTCTGTCAGTTCTATCATTACAAAAACACCATTGTCCTTCTCTGTCAGTTATATAATTACAAAACACCATTGTCCTTCTCTGTCAGTTATATAATTACAAAACACCATTGTCCTTCTCTGTCATATATATAATTACAAAACACCATTTTCCTTCTATATCATATATATATAATTACAAAACACCATTTTCCTTCTATATCATATATATAATTACAAAACACCATTTTCCTTCTATATCATATATATATAATTATAAAACACCACTGTCCTCCTCTAAAAATTAAATGAATAAGACAAAAACAAGGTAAGGGTTGGCCTGACCGGACGTAACAAAACAGCGAACGTTTCGGCAAAGAGGCTTTTTCAACGAACATACAATACACAAATAAAACGAATAAAAAATAAAATTAAGAAACTTAGCTGCGGTGAAATCCAAAGAATTAGATTCTTTGGATTTCACCGCAGCTAAGATGTTTTCTCGAACTGAGTTTTAAGGCTGCGTCATTTGAAATCTCCAGCATTTGATTTTTTTCTTGCACAGATTTGCTAGATCAGGGGTCTCCAAACTACGCCCGAGGGCCAGATGCGGCCCTCCTTCAGAAAAGCTTGGAGACCCTTGTGCTAGATTGACCTAATTTGTTGACAAATGGGACTTGGATCCATTTCTATTTCATATTTCGGGTGTTGTGCTTGAACTATTTTAAAAGTAAAGACAAGTAAACATAGACCAACTGGGCCAATGAATGATGTGAAAATGATAGTTTACCTAGCGAATCCTCACAAACGTCCACCAGCTAAAGATACCGCACATAAACAAGTCGTTTGGTTTTTGTTGATACCTGTAGGGTGCGTAACATGGTGATGTGTATTAATTCTCAATCTTGTTTCTATGTCTTCGGCTATGACCTCAATGCCCCTGTAGCAGTGCTAGCCGACAAAGACAAATGTGCTATCTTTTTAACAGTAGTCTTTCATAGAGGTTCACGTCAAATATCTTTCGTGGAGGGCAAGATCAGATTTTCACCGATAGTGAATTGCTTATTTGGTTTAATCAATACGGTTAGCCAATAAATATTGTACGTTCTTCTTTATTGATGTGGTGGCCCTAAAACGTTGCTTCTGTCCTTCGTGTTTTTTTGTTTGTTTGTTTGTATTTTAATTATTATTTTTTTTAAAGTAAAAATTCCTAGATATTTGCTTTGGAAACCGAAAATTTCATGAAAAATTCCCCGCGGTAAATAAATTATAAATAATTTAAGATTTCCAGGGCGGCCTGGTAGCCTTTGTTCCACTGACCTGTACCTGTCCGCGGCCCGGGCGTTGGGGACCACTGCCATACGCCATATGGTATGTTGCGAGATTATGAGATTGCAGACTTTATTCCCAAGCAACTGATATCCGGCGTATTGATCAGAAAGAAAGGCCGAGGTGGAGGGAAGGCACACGGCACACGTTTTAAAGAGTTTTGAGAGCTTCAATTTATTCGTGAGAAACAAAAGATCGAATTCTTTCATGTTACCTCCATATAATAATTGAATCATCTGCTATTTATACTCAGCTATTCTTCCATTTTTCCTTCACTTTCTAACGAAAACGATTTCACCAGGATTGTTATCTAGATCTCAAAACCTGTAAGAAAACACCCCTGGGGGCTAAATTATGTTGTTTCGTAGTGTTATATTAACCGACTCACTAATACATTACATTACAAGTGTCGAAACGTGAACTTGTCTCAGAAATATTTATGATTAGTCTCGACAAATGAATCTAATTGAGAACCCCGTCCACTGGAAATAAAATCACAGATCCGTGTTTAAGAACCAGTTTCAGGAAATATTGATTTAAATAATGGTATCGATGATAATGTAATTTTTAAGTTCACGCCAAACACCCGGGGTGGGAGGCTACATAAGCCGACGTGAGGGGGGGACTACACGACCCCCGGGGGGTACTACACGGGGGCTTAGATCAGTGATAGCGAACAGTTTTGGCGCCGCGTGCCCAAAGTTCAATTAAAACCCACTTTTATATAGCAAAGTGCCAACACAAAGTTCAATTAAAACCCACTTTTAAATAGCAAAGTGCCAACACAAAGTTCAATTAAAACCCACTTTTATATAGCAAAGTGCCAACACAAAGTTCAATTAAAACCCACTTTTACATAGCAAAGTGCCAACACAAAGTTCAATTAAAACCCACTTTTATATAGCAAAGTGCCAACACAAAGTTCAATTAAAACCCACTTTTATATAGCAAAGTGCCAACACAAAGTTCAAGCACAGTCGTTTGATATTTTAGTCACGTGCCAGCTGATGAAGCTTTGCGTGCCGTCTGTGGCACGCGTGGCATCACTGACCTAGATTATCACCTATCAGAAGGAATTTAACAATCTGTAATTTGAGGCGACAGTGCAGCAATCTTCCCCTGTACAAAAACATAAAGTACCAGGCCCGGCTCTGTCAAGTACCAGGTCCAGACCTGTAGAGTACCAGGTACGGCCCTGTAAAGTACCAGGCCCGGCTCTGTCAAGTACCAGGCCCAGACCTGTAGAGTACCAGGTCCGGCCCTGTAAAGTACCAGGTCCGGCCATTTAAAGTACCAGGTCCGGCCTTGTAAAGTACCAGGCGCGGCCCTGTAGAGTACCAGGTCCGGCCTTGTAAAGTACCAGGCCCGGACGTGTAAAGTACCAGGTCCGGCCATTTAAAGTACCAGGTCCGGCCTTGTAAAGTACCAGGCCCGGCCCTGTAGAGTACCAGGTCCAGACCTGTAGAGTACCAGGCCCGGCCTTGTAAAGTACCAGGCCCGGACGTGTAAAGTACCAGGTCCGGCCATTTAAAGTACCAGGTCCGGCCTTGTAAAGTACCAGGCCCGGCCCTGTAGAGTACCAGGTCTAGACCTGTAGAGTACCAGGCCCGGCCCTGTAAAGTACCAGGCCCGGTCCTGTAAAGTACAATGTATATTAGATATAAACCTTTAAAACTTGTGACTGAACTTTATACTATACTTTTTTGTGAACATTTTGTGATTTAGTTTCATTAGAAAAACTTCTGTCAACTTATGTAAGAATTTTTTTTATTTGTATGTGTACTTAAAAAATGTATTGAGAAAAATCTTTCTTCTTATAAAGTTAATTGTTTTGTTTGCCATTTATTAAAATCGTAGACATCAGACTAAAGGAACGTCTCGTGAAGTGCAAAGATATAATAATCCTTTGAGGATTAGTATTTTTATTCCAGCGCTTTGCGTTCATTAACTTGTTCGTACCACTTTATCCGAGGTTCGCTACATTCAGGGGACTAAACATACGATTATATTGTCAACTACATTTAGCGCGTGAACCAACTTGAATCCTAACACAAACACACAAACATGCTGCAGGTAAGATTTGTTCTAAAGTACAGCAGTTGTCACACCACTACAAGTCTACGGGAGAACATCTAAATATAATGCTTGAAATCCACCGACAACAGTGGGTGGCGTTCTATCTTGACGAGACATTTTAATTGGACTCATACACTAGAGATTGTGGTTCCTTGTCACTATATGCTCCACCGGAGGTGAGGAGTTTGGGGTACAAACTCATGGTCTACTACGCGTATCACTTTGTGAGAACCACTGCTGTTGAATAGAGCAACCCAGTGAACCATTTTTTAAAAAATAACTGTACTTTAGCGAGTTTGTGGCCGACTTGTTTACAATAGAACAGACGGTTTCGTTGTTTTCTTGGGAGTTTAGAAAAAAAACACTGAGTTGTCCCCACTTATATCTTTTGGGGATTTATGTTTAAGATTTTCCTGTCACCGCATGTTCTTTCCTCCATCTCCATCTCCATCATATCAGTGACTTCGGTCCCGTCATATCAACATAGTGTGTCTCTAATGTCCACTTATTTTGTCCCGTCATATCAACATATTGTGTCTGTAATGTCAACTTATTTTGTCCCGTCATATCAACATACTGTGTCTGTAATGTCAACTTATTTTGTCCCGTCATATCAACATACTGTGTCTCTAATGTCAACTTATTTTGTCCCGTCATATCAACATACTGTGTCTCTAATGTCCACTTATTTTGTCCCGTCATAGCAACATAGTGTGTCTCTAATGTCCACTTATTTTGTCCCGTCATATCAACATAGTGTGTCTCTAATGTTCACTTATTTAATCCCTTATCCGCCTATTGGAGTTCAAAAAAATAACTTTGAACTTGAACTGTGTCTACACTAACTGCTTCGTGTCTGAATGGACACATGTATATGGTACAAAATAACTAATATGTTTTATATGACATTTTGTGAGCTTTTTTGTTGTAAGCACAAAACACGAGACACCATTTTTTACGATAAATTTTCTTGCTAAAAAAATATAATGATCTCTTTCTCTCCCACTGACCATCAGATGGCCAGTCTGCAGTCGCCAAGAACTCAGTGCTGCTGTTGTGCCATCGGTGTGTTCGCCGCCATGTTCGGGATCTTCATGCTGTCTGCTGGCATCTGTATCGTCCTCAATGTCACCTTTATGGAGGTCAGTGACCTTGGTCTCATCGTTTTTTTTAAAAATCACCCCCCCCCCCCACCGATTTCTTGTTTAAGACTTCCAACCAGAACAATATAATTAAAATCTTTCAGTAGAACAGTTTAACACAATAAGTATCCGTATTTTTGGAACGACTATTTTACTATTAAGTTCCCCATAGGAAGATACATAATTTTATGAAATCTTTTCTCTTTTAAAAAGAAAACAAAAACTCTATTACATTATATTTAATGTAGATTTGCATGTACCTGATGACACCTGATTTAGTTGTTGTCTCTAAGTGTTATGTTCTACCTCTGAACAGGTTGACACCAGCGGGCTGCCTCCAGAGCTGCACAATGAGGAGGGTAAGAAGGTGGTGGGCATCATCCTAATCTGTGTGTCCATCGCAACCCTGGGGCTGAGCGCCTCGGTCAGCGTCGTCTACTTTGTTGTTTGCAACCGGAAGCCCAGGGCACTGGCCCCGACTAACGCCTCCACGCAGCCGACACAGCAACCTGGTCCGACTTCCCCCCGCCAGGTCATGACCCCGGGGGTCAGGACGCCAGGAAATGTGACCCCGGGGGTCAGGACACCAGGAAGCGTGACCCCGGCAGGTGGTCACCATCGTCGGGCGTCGGGTAACACCCAGTCCACTGAGAGGTACCTGAGGCGTGAGGCCTCCACCGTGGACCGTGTCCCCATCGGTCGGTCAGTGTCCCCCCAGCTGCCCGGTCGTAACATGAACCCGAACATTACAGGCCCGAGACGCCCTCGTCGACCGAACGCCAAACCACACAAGCCACACAGGAGAACGTACAGACCCGAGCTGCCGTCCCACCTGGAGGAGGACCTCGAGGCGACCAGGTCGGTCAACGACTTCCACATGAACCAACCGTCCACAGAATCGTCCTCCAACTCGGGGACCAGCACGTCCCCCAGCGGACAGAGCATCAGGACAAGCGAGGACCGTTACACGGGGTCTCAAAGGAAAAACTCCATGCCCCCTGTGATTGTGGTACATGACACGTCGTTAGCAACGGTCGCCTCAAGCGCAGAGCACAATCTTGCCGAGACCACGTTTGTCGAATACGGAGCAAGACCAGGTTGTGTTAAGTCGGGGACAGACTTTGACCACGTCCAGGGCCCGCCCCAACGAGACTCTGTGATGCTGGTGTCTGAAATAAATGACGACGCCAGTGACCCGTGGCACCCGCGGCACTCTCACAAAGTCAACAGCACAACATCTCAAGGCGATCTAGACATGGCCACCCCGCCTTCACTCCCCTACAACATCGACGTCATGGATGACGTCACGTCACACGATGTCAACAACCGCCTCGCGACCACCTTCCCGCCCACATCTTCCCGCCCTCAGCATAGTCACAACGTCCTACTGGTGCGATCTCATGACGAAACTGACCAGGTCAGTCCGTGGTCGTCCACCAACACGCTGGACATAACCGACCTCATCCAGGAGGAGGAGGCTGACCACGTTTCTGACCTACCGTCCCAACACTTTCCCCCGGCCGCCGCCACCGTGGGGCCGCACGAGCCGCCCCACCATCCGTCCAGCGGTGCAGACGACTTCAACAGCCGTAGTGAGAGCCGGGCGAGCTACAACTCGGCGTTTTCTTTCAACGGCGAGGAGCAGGGCGAAACTCTGGAGGAGGTCAAAAGGCGATTAGAGGGAATGCAGAAGGATTAACTCCCTAACACTGGGCCACTAAACAACACCCTTGTTATATAGCTCTCATGTGTTTACCTTATCATTCATAGCGAATGAGAGTGAAATGAGGTGGACTGGTTAATGGATTATTGTAAGGAGTTTAAAGGGGAAGCTGTGATGGTAATGTTATTTATTTTTTCGGTGGCTCTGAACATTGGAGGATAGAGTTACAAGAAAAATCTACACATATTCGTATGTTGTAGCTGTATGTAGGACATGATTATGATGAATGTAATTATGATTTGCTGGGTACATATCATATTTACTAGTTACAAGCAAGTGCTGAGATAAATGACACAGTGCATGAGCGGTCGACGCTGGAAGTTTTGGCATTACGGTGTGTTGCATTTCTTGAGATTTCTTATTCCGGAAGTAATTACAAAATGAGTTACGGCAACTCGAAGACAAGATCAATTTCCGAAGGTTTTTTTTAAAAAAAATCTGCTGAGTCTATAGCTGCAGAAAGATGTGTCAGTACTTAATTCAGCTACAATAAATTTCATGGTGTGAAAGAAATTATTCAAATTAATTAAATAGATCTTTGAAAGAATGTGATAGCTTAGGCATTTTATTTACATGTGATATTTGTACAGTTTTAATGAAAGCTACAAACTAGCTTTGAGAAACTGGTCAATTTGTCTTATATCTTAAAGAGAAAAAAAAGTCTGCTGTCTGTTAGCGTCTGGATTAGTATTTGAGTAACAATAAATTGGCTTTACTGTTAAAAAGACTCTAGTTCGCTTGGATGGACAGGCATTCTCTCCCCTTTGGGTGGCGGACATTCAGACCCACATGGAGGGACAGGCACTCGCTCCCCTATGGGAGGCGGACATTCAGACCCACATGGAGGGACAGGCACTCGCTCCCATATGGGAGGCGGACATTCAGACCCACGATTCAATTCTCTTATAATCCCGGTGATTCACTTTATTTAATTCCAAGTAAATTGCTCACCAACTCGCGTGTATTTTGTTAGACTGAATTTTTGTTTGTTAACCATTCGATATTATTTTTATAAAACTTATATTTATAATCCTGTACCCCCCATTCTCTTCCCTCGCCCTATCCCACTCCTTGCTTCCTTAGACTATAGTACCACACTATTCATTTCTCTCTTCTATTTACATTACCTTTCTCCCCTGACATTGGCTCCCTTTCCTCTACCTCACCTCTCCTCTTCTCTCATCCATCTCTCACCCCCTTTTTATATCACACCTTCGTTTCATCCATCTCATCAATTTCTATCTTATCCCCGCCAGTTCCTCCCCCCAGTTCCTCTCCCCCGGTTCCTCCCCCCATTCTCATACTCAAAACCCTCTTTCCATTTTTTTCACCACCCCTTTCCAATCGCTCCTACTCTCACTTTCTCCCATTCTCTCTTAAACCTATTTAAGAAGTGACAATGTTTGATGACACGTAACTTGTACTCTCATGACCTTCTCCTATGTACTCTCATGACCTTCACATATGTACTCTCATGACCTTCACCTATGTGCTCTCATGACCTTCTCCTATGTACTCTCATGACTTTCACCTATGTACTCTCATGACCTTCACCTATGTACTCTCATGACCTTCTCCTATGTACTCTCATGACCTTCTCCTATGCACTCTCATGACCTTCTCCTATGTACTCTCATGACCTTCTCCTATGATCTCTCATGACCTTCCCCTATGTACTCTCATGACCTTCCCCTATGTGCTCTCATGACCTTCCCCTATGTACTCTCATGACCTTCTCCTAAGTACTCCATGACCTTCCCCTATGTGCTCTCATGACCTTCCCCTATGTACTCTCATGACCTTCACCTATGTACTCTCATGACCTTCCCCTATGTACTCTTATGACCTTCCCCTATGTGCTCTCATGACCTTCCCCTATGTACTCTCATGACCTTCTCCTATGTACTCTCATGACCTTCTCCTATGATCTCTCATGACCTTCCCATATGTGCTCTCATGACCTTCCCCTATGTACTCTCACACTTGTTGGAACTTTGTGCCTCTTCTATTCAAAGTATTTCTTTGATCCCATTCAAATTGATCCCCGAGCTCAAGAAATTATTTCTGTGGTCAAGGACACAAGTCTGGTTGTCAAGGACTCAAGTCTGGTTGTCAAGGACTCAAGTCTGGTTGTCAAGGACTCAAGTCTGGTTGTCAAGGACTCAAGTCTGTTTGTCATGGACTCAAGTCTGGTTGTCATGGACTCAAGTCTGGTTGTCAAGGACTCAAGTCTGGTTGTCAAGGGCTCAAGTCTAGTTGTCAAGGGCTCAAGTCTGGTTGTCAAGGACTCAAGTCTGGTTGTCAAGGACTCAAGTCTGGTTGTCAAGGACTCAAGTCTGGTTGTCAAGGACTCAAGTCTAATTGCCAAGGACTCAAGTCTGGCTGTCAAGGACTCAAGTCTGGTTGTCAAGGACTCAAGCCTGGTTGTCAAGGACTCAAGCCTGGTTGTCAAGGACTCAAGCCTGGTTGTCAAGGACTCAAGTCTGGTTGTCAAGGACTCAAGCCTGGTTGTCAAGGACTCAAGTCTGGCTGTCAAGGACTCAAGCCTGGCTGTCAAGGACTCAAGCCTGGTTGTCAAGGACTCAAGCCTGGTTGTCAAGGACTCAAGCCTGGTTGTCAAGGACTCAAGCCTGGTTGTCAAGGACTCAAGTCTGGTTGTCAAGGACTCTAGGCCGATGCCAGGCCAGGGAATCCAATATGTTCTTGTGGTCAGCTTGTCGAGACCGGTTCAACTGCTCAGACACATAGGGTAGCAGCATTTCGTTGATATCATATGGCTAAAAAAATGTGATTATTCCACAGTCGGTGATCTCTCCAACAATTTGTACAGAATTCTATTTCTATATCAACATGTCACATGACCGACTTGATATCTTCACTTCCATGTTATTACATGCCGTATATTGTTTACGTGTGGTGTGCTAAACTCCATTGACCATTAACTCTTTACAGATCGAAATCAAGATAAACCTTAAATGTCTTTACTTTCATTTTCAACCAAGTTAGATTACATGGAAAAGGGTTGTCAACATTGTTACAAAAAAATGTTTTTTTTCGTGGAAAAATTTTCAGACAGTTTGCGGTTATATTTTAATGAAGAGCTGAACGGGAAATCTCTGATTTCTTCTTCTTCTTTGGAATAATATTCCCATTATAATCAGATAGCATTCAAGATCTATGAGAATTTGATCCATAATCTAAAGCTGTAATGGGATTTAAGGCCCACAATTGTCTAAAACTGATTGGAAATATTTACAGGAGGGCTCTAGAGTGTTTATTATAATGTGTACGTGTATAAGTTCTATAAATAATGTAGGAGTACTTGCCAGCATATTTTTAAGTCTAAAAAATGTGTATGACTAAATGTTTACATAGCGAACTCTGAACTCTGACCTCTGACATTGTTATATACTGATTTTATTGATCGATTTGTTTTTTGTTGTTGTTTTATTTTTGAGTTGGGTGTAATTATTGTATGTGAAATGGTGAAACTATTACTAGCTGAATTGTCAAATAGTTACATGTGCTGTTGTGCAAATGTTACAAGTGATGTTGTGCAAATGTTACATGTAATGTTGTGCAAATGTTACATGTAATGTTGTGCAAATGTTACAAGTGATGTTGTGCAAATGTTACATGTAATGTTGTGCAAATGTTACATGTAATGTTGTGCAAATGTTACAAGTAATGTTGTGCAAATGTTACATGTGATTTTGTGCAAATGTTACAAATTTGAAGTTGAATTGTGAAAATTTTGCTAACTGAATTTTTACAAATGCTATTGTTTGTTACATACACTATAGTGAAAATGTTAACAAAGTGAAGTTAAAGTGTGAAAATGTTAACAAAGTGAAGTTAAAGTGTGAAAATGTTGCTAACTGCATTTGTACACATGCTATTGTAAAATATAATATGTTGAATTTAAAACATTTTTTTTAATTAAAAAAAAAGCCAGCAATGCAAAAATATACCTTTGGACAAAATGACATTAATAACAGATTTATTCAATACAGCCTGCAATAGCCCTGGTGTTACACCAGGGGGCCACACACAACCGAAGACGTCATTGTTGTGCGAGTTTGCGTAAGAAGAACACGTTAGAAAGATAAGTGTAGATAACTTTGGTTAACAGTTAACGGCCTTGTTGTTAGTGACGTGGAAATAGCCTGTTAAGTTCGAAGAACGCCGAAAATCTAGAGATCCGATTATAGAAAATTGCTCTCAAACATTTGATTGGACTCCGAAGAGAACCAGATATTTAAATTAAATGTCAAACAGCTTGTCGCCCTTTGCTATTACATTCAATGACCAGAGAGAAACCAAGGGACTGAACCCCACAAGCATTATTGAAGATGTCTTTTATAAGTGAAGAACCGTGTGCACGTTTTGCAAATCTATCAATTTTTTTTTCAATGAAAAGAAGTTGACTTATTTACCTGTAACACACTGAATCCCCCCACCCCACCCTCACCTCAATTATACTGCTTTACTAACTAAACTGCTGAATGTTTCAAAACTTCTTTTACAAACATATCCTGAAAAAAACTAGACTAAATGACAGCGTCTACTATGCATTCCTCTATCTCTAGATTGTTTTCATACCGATGCTTGATTTCTTTACTTCGTTGCACATTCTAAACACGCAGGCCTCGAAATGTGACCGCGCCCTAACGTATTAAATTAACCCCCTTTACTAAACTAACACACACACACAAACACACACACACACACACACACACACACACACACACACACACACACACACACACACATACATACACACAGAGACATGCACACACATATACAACATATCCTGCTGGTATTAACTTGTAGAGTCACTTTTCATCCCACAAAAACACACAGGCGTTCAAAAACTGTTCGCTTGAAGCGGATTTTCCAGAACTTGGGCGGCAAAGACAGGGGTGCACGTTATTAACAGTTGGTGCTCGCATAAAATTTTTCAGCAATCTGGTCACAACTTTATAAAATTTTTATGCATAGCTAAAAATAAATTATGAGTTTGCCAAATAAATATTGCGTGAGGCAATAGTGACGCAATTTTCCATGGTTATTTAAAAAATTTGGATCAAAATTTGTACGTTAAATTTGATGTGTGGACCGACCTTAAATGCCCATTTGTTGTTTTTGTTTATGAGAACCGTTTGGTCTCAGGTGTTTGTGCTGAAAAACTCTGACCTTTGACATATATTCCCATGTGGTTAGGATCAGCTGGTGTGCTCTTCAACAATCAAAGGGACAATATGAATGCTAATGTAATTACATAGGTTTAGTCGATCTACCCTGTAGAAAGGCCCCCTTTGTATTCTGATGCAGGATCTGTCTCAGTTGATACTATATATAAGATATGTTTTGACAATGAGGGAAACTATGATGGTCATGTTGAAAATCTGTCTGTTGGCTGTTCCATTGTTGCAGACCAGTTGACCACAGACCAGTTGACCACAGACCAGTTGACCACAGACCAGTTGACCACAGAAACAGTTGACCACAGACCAGTTGACCACAGACCAGTTGACCACAGACCAGTTGACCACAGACCAGTTGACCACAGACCAGTTGACCACAGAAACAGTTCCAGCCCAGAAGCAAATACTTGCCGAATGTATATTGTCACATACATTTTTCATGCTGTCAAAATTCATGGCCCACACTAACCCCCCCCCACTGACCTCCTATGGTCCCTGACAGCCCAAAGGTCCACAGCAACTCCCCCTTACATCCCACATCTCGGTACACGCCTCACCCCCCCTCTATGCGCCACTTTCTCGTCTAACATATTTGTTGACTTACATTGCCTTAACTGTTACAAGCTGACAAATGCATTCCACGACTAGCCGGAAGCCGTGACAGTGAACCTGATATTCAGGCTGTTAAATATTGTGGCTGTCAGAGATTCATGTAAATTGATTTGCGTGTTTTTTTT
>MUZC01000132.1:267862-280577 GCA_002072015.1 Radix auricularia
TTTTTTGTTGTTGTTGTTGTTGTTGTTGTTGTTGTTGTTGTTGTTGTTGTTGTTGTTGTTTAAATACGGTTTTGCTTAGCGGTGTTAATAGGGGGGGGGGCGGGTTAAAATAAAATTCAAACATGCAATTGTTTTAATGCGCACACCGAAATATAGTAGGCCAACTTTTAGGTTGATGGCTGAACAGTCCATCGTGTGCTCAGAAATCGAATACAGAGATCCTGTAACTAAAACTTTTTGTCTGCCTTTGGTATGTCTTCCTTTGGTATGTCTCACATAGGTATGTCTCCCTTTGGTATGTCTGCCTTTGGTATGCCTGCCCTGTATTGGACTTGTCTCCAGACAAGTAGAACAACATAAGAAGTTTCTGTAATTCTATTTTTAGGCGTCCTTACGTATGAATCTATAATTATTTATGCAAATTATGTTTAGATCTATATTTTGTGAAGTCACTTCTCAGAATGTATTTATATAAAGATGCTTGTTATTTGACATAACATTAAAACTACGATGGTAAAAATTTTCCAACTTGTCTAATGTTGTCTATGCGGATACTGTGAACGAGTGGATCACTTAAGATTTGAGAGTGACTGAAAATAGCAATGATTAATACAAAATATTAGTCCTGATGGTCAGGTTTCAGTTTAAAAATAAAAGTGTGTGTCAGCATGTTCCATTAACCTGAACAAAACAAGCAACACACCCAACCAATCACCTACCATCATAACTGGCCCCCAACCAATCACCTACCATCACAACAGGCCCCCAACCAATCACCTACCATCATAACTGGCCCCAACCAATCACCTAACATCATAAAAGTCCCGCAAGCAATCACCTACCATCATAACTGGCCCGCAACCAATCACCTACCATCATAATTGGCCCCCAACCAATCACCTACCATCATAACTGGCCCCCAACCAATCACCTCCCATCATAACTTGCCCCCAACCAACCACCTACCATTATAACTGGCCCCCAACCAATCACCTACCATCATAACTGGTCCGCAACCAATCACCTACCATCATAACTGGCCCCCAACCAATCATCTACCATCATAACTGGCCCGCAACGAATCATGTCCCATCAAAGCAGGCCCACTCCCCAAAATCAATCACCTACCATCAAAAATTGCTTACTTTCTGAAATCAATCAGCTAGTATAATGATTATCCTGCTCCCTGTTGACAATCTAATCACACTTATATTGAGTATTGAGATTCAAATCGATCGATTTCTTGGAATTATTGGATTACTGATCGCTTGTTTGACGGGTCAACTGAGCGCACTAGCGAGCTTCAATCAACAGTCGGTAACTATGGTCTTATCGAACATAAAGCCAGTGTAGTGTTTGCTTCACAACACCATTAGCATGAGGTTATATAATTTATTGGTTTGAGTTTCCACAGCACTTTGGTGCTTGTAAATTCATATTTTCCTGATTTTCTTACACGTTAGTCAAAATGTCCCTTATTAGCCCTTAATTAACTTAGCACTTTCATTTTTCTGTATTCACACTAGTCTCAGCTCATTCATTCATCTGTAGTCACACTGGTGCGCCGTTGCACATGTGTAGCCACACTGTAGCCTAACCGGCGCACCGTAGCACATAGGTAGCCACACTGTAGCCTAACCGGCGCACCTTAGCACATGTGTAGCCCGGTGGAACATGTGTAGCCACACTGTAGCCTAACCGGCGCACCGTAGCACATGTGTAGCCCTGTTCAATATGTGTAGCCACGTTGCCCCACGTGTAATTATTATTTCCTGATACCGCGAGTTTCTTGCCGACCTGGTTACATTGTGATATATGTAACATTTCTCGGTAACTAGGCAACCTTCTACCGCATACCCTTACAGTGTCTTTAATCACCTGCGTTGCCCACTCTGGATTTATGAATACATTTGTCAATTTTTTTCGCTCGATGGGTAAACAATTTTTAGGCATAAACTTTAAAAGACAACGTTTTTAACATGAGTTTACAAGCATCAATTAAATGTTTTAGCTACAAATCTAAAATTTTGTTAACGGCCGGGCTTGGAGATTATCACTTCTAGAATCTAGAGCCTTGGATCACGTGCAAATAAAAAGAAAAACATGGACTGCACTTTGTCCAAGAAGATTAACTTATTTATGTAGAATTTATTAATCTTTTTGGCGGGGAGGGGGATTATTGATTTTGACATTTAGATTCCTCATGTATTTAGAAAAAGTACTGCTGGTGTAGTTTGAGTGATTAGAGTGCCAACGTTTTAGCAGCACCTCACTTGGGAGTAAAGAAATTTTTGTTGTTGTTGAAACAATGAGACTCAGTTCGTAAATCACACACCGATAATGAGACAAAACCTCTCAGCATATTGTGGGGGTGATTGTTTGTTGTGTAGCCGGCCATCAGCTCTGGACGGTCAGATTGTTTGTTGTGTAGCCGGCCATTAGCTCTGGACGGTCAGATTGTTTGTTGTGTAGCCGGCCATTAGCTCTGGACGGTCAGATTGTTTGTTGTGTAGACGGCCATTAGCTCTGGACGGCCAGAATGTTTGTTGTGTAGCCGGCCATTAGCTCTGGACGGCCAGAATATGGCGATGTTGTCGCCAAGTTGAGAGCCATAATTTGTCATTTGTCCCCAACAACCGGCCGACTGACTTGCCCCGCAGGTCGTGAACTTGTTGAATCTTTAGTTTCCAATAAATAATAATTACTCCATCATATCTTGTGATGGGATTAAAAACGACAAAACAAAATTGTTGAGGTATTATTATTTTTTGTCTATTACAAGATTTACACAGTCTCAACGACTTTACTTCAAATAACAAGGGCGAATATGGTAGACAAGTAACAATAAGTTTGAACAAATAAATAACTGTTTTGATTGTAAACGTAAGTTAATTTTATTCTTTAATGATCTTATTTGTGAGGTCAAGGGTCACGGCATTTTTAAATATTCGCGTCACCAAATATTAGACTCGTCCATCTTCCACTGATAAACTAACAGCTGGACTCGTCCATCTTCCACTGATAAACTAACAGCTGGACTCGTCCATCTTCCACCAATAAACTAACAGCTGGACTCGTCCATCTTCCACCTTTAAACTAACAGCTGCCACGTGTATGTCCAACGTCCTCTTGTTAAACATACGTCCTGAGGTTTTTATTGCGGGGTGGGTCGTGTATTCACATAGTTGTTTCCCTAAGTGGGTCGTGTATTCACATCGTTGTTTCCCCAGGTGGGTCGTGTATTCACATCGTTGTTTCACTAAGTGGGTCGTGTATTCACATCGTTGTTTCCCCAGGTGGGTCGTGTATTCACATAGTTGTTTCCCTAAGTGGGTCGTGTATTCACCACATCGTTGTTTCCCCAGGTGGGTCGTGTATTCACATAGTTGTTTCCCTAAGTGGGTCGTGTATTCACATCATTGTTTCCCCATGTGGGTCGTGTAGTCACATCGTTGTATGCCCATGTGGGTCGAATCGAGTTCTCACCAATCAATATCTTTACTGATCGATCTAATTTTTGCCTCAAAGCATCATGACAGCAAACTGTTCTCATTTAGCTGCAGTAATATTGGCATTCGTTAAACTGTGCTTAAATATAAATAAATAAATATCCCTTACAAACCACGAGGGTCCATGGGAGCAAGTGAAGTAGCGATGCCAAGTTTCATTGACCACTAACGAGCATGGGATTGTGTGGTTAGCACAATGCCCCGGGGGCCTTGCCAGATCCGCAGTTCGAACTTAGCTTATTTGATATCTGTTTGACAACTATGATACTACCCATAACATTAAATTAAACAATAAAAACCTTGAAAAAAAAAACTTTTAAAGGTTTTAAAAAGGGCATAAAATTTAAACAAACAATTGAGGCCAGTGATCAAATTATAAATTAAGTTGTCTTTATTTTTTAAACTAATAAAATTAAATCAATGCAATATAAAACCACTACTAATAATTTTGTGGTAAGTTTTAAGAAGGTAACACTTTAAAATAAATAAAATTGTATTATTAATATGTTCACTTCTATTTCATACATGTTATGATTTAGGGTTTCGAAATGGAATAATACTGAAATATTTGAGCAGCCAATCCTTGTAGAAACATGAGAAAATTTTGAAACTTTTCAACAGATTATTGAAAGCCGTTTATGTGGACATTGGAATTAGCTTTAATGTTTATAAGTATCGTTTAATTCGGTAAATTTCAAGGTAGTGTCAAAATCATATTGTTAAATCATACAAGCAGAGGCGTCACTCGGATTGGTGTCACCCGGGGCGGCCAGCCCGCACGAAACCCCGCTAGTGACACCACTTCATATAAGTATTTTTTGTAAACTTTAACAAAAATGAATGCGCAAGCCTTAAAATAATTATTTGCCTATTAATATCACCGAAGATAATTTTCGATTCCCTCTGTGTGGACATTAAGGAAATTACTTGTACCTTGGCTATTTCCTAACACAGAATGATGGGGTCCAAGAGATATAACTCAATAAACAATTCGCCTCCGATCAATATATGTGATTATCGTTCTTGTTGGTTCAGTAAAACTTGGAAACATCTATTAGAATAAAATTGACCACTTGCTCCTCAACGTGTCTCCTATTTTTGTTTAAATTTGTGCTCAACAGAAATCTTTCACTCAAAGTTTTGAGAAAATTAACTCCTACAAAGTTAATCGAAATCCATTATTTAATAATGTTTTTCCTACGTGGGTGTCTTATAAAAAAAATTACATTCTTAAATATTTTTTCTCATTTATGGCAGAAAGCCTCACACGCAATGACCGTTGTAGATGTAGACGTCGTCAATTGCTATGTCACCGGCCGCCATGTGAGCCTGGAACGTGATCTGTTGCAAAGAGAAAGAAAAATAAAGGAGTTTATATCAACAGCGCAGACTCAAATGACGTCATGGCTTGGAATTGCCTTATGGGTAGCTGTAGGCACGTATGGGGGTTGGTTGAATGGTACGACCATTAAGACAGACGGGTTGAAATCAGCAAAGATTGTTTAAACATTTGTCTTTATAGAAACACTGACACACCCGCACACACACATATACACCCACAAACACACACTCACATACACACACACACACACACCTCACCCTTAATTACCCCTGAAAAATGTATTAAATGTTATTTTGTTATAATATTTTTTTTAAATTGAAAAAAACCTCGTCTGTTCGAGTCTAGTGAGAAGCTTTACTCACTATTTAGTCCAGTCTATTCTTTAAATCAAAGCACTCGGACCATCACCAAATTGTAGATCATTAAAATATTGAATGACATCCATTCATATGAAGTCGTATGACTTAAGTAAGACTTGAGTACAATTTGCAATGTAAATGAATCGAAGTTAAGTAAGAACAGGCGCCACAAACACAAACACATACAAACACACATACAAACACACACACCCTCACATACACACATAAACACACATACAAACACACACACACACACCTTCACACATGCAAACACACACACACCCTCACACACAAACAGACATACATACACACACACTCACCCTCGCACACACTCTGCTCACAAAGTAATATAAAAAAAGGCATTTTTATTGTCAATAAATTTATAGAAAATGTGTTCATTTCAGTTTGATTGAATTAAGCTCTTATAGATTGGTGGGGGGGGGGGGATTTAATCCACGAGGAATGGTAACTCTTGTTATGAAGCAACTCGTGTTTTTCCCCCAGTGTATTGTCATCTTTTAATGAAACATCTGAGATACTTGAAAGACGCGTAGTACAATTAAGTAACACTATCAAGGATCCTCTAACTTTGGTTGCCAACGCCCGGGGCAAAGCGATCTTGATTGGCCCTTAATTTTAGCCACGTGGACATACACCAGTCCTTTTCTCCAGTCTTCCACATACTGACTAAAGTTGCCGACTTGTTTTTTCAACTTACCGTAAACTGTACTCCCGTTGGTACGTTGAGGTTGTGTTTGTTCTGGACCCAAGCCGCCTTGTTGGTGTTCTGGAAGCTCTTGAAGACGGTCGTTGCCAGCGTGGGGCCCTTGTAGATCAGGTTCAGGTAGGACGTCGGCCCTTTCTGGTACAGGTAGAACTGTATACAGATGTTTCCACTGTGGAAGGTGGGGGTGTGGATGTTGATGACCCCCGTGTGTCCAGCGACCTCGTGGATGACCAGGAACGAGTCTGGACGGGGAGATAAGAGACGGTTTGAAAACTGGCGATATGTATGTTTTATAGATGCGCGAAAACTTAAACTCTAAAAAATCATGATGTTGTTAATATATAATACTATAATACACAGATATATTTGAAACATTTATAAACGTCCTCGAGGTCTTAGTCGAAACAGCGAACAGACTAATGCGATATTTGGAGTGTGTTAGTACAGGGCTGGAGTGTGTTAGCACAGGGCTGGAGTGTGTTAGTACAGGGCTGGAGTATGTTAGCACATGGCTGGAGTATGTTGGTACAGGGCTGGATTATGTTAGTACAGGGCTGGATTATGTTAGTACAGGGCTGGATTATGTTAGTACAGGGCTGGATTATGTTAGTAGGATTATGTTAGTACAGGGCTGGATTATGTTAGTACAGGGCTGGATTATGTTAGTACAAGGCTGGATTATGTTAGTACAGGGCTGGATTATGTTAGTACAGGGCTGGATTATGTTAGTACAGGGCTGGATTATGTTAGTACAGGGCTGGATTATGTTGGTACAGGGCTGGATTATGTTGGTACAGGGCTGGATTATGTTGGTACAGGGCTGGATTATGTTGATACAGGGCTGGAGTATGTTAGCACAGGGCTGGAGTGTGTTAGCACAGGGCTGGCGTGTGTTAGTACAGGGCTGGAGTGTGTTAGTACAGGGCTGGAGTATGTTAGTACAGGGCTGGAATATGTTATTACAGGGCTGGAGTGTGTTAGTACAGGGCTGGAGTATGTTAGTACAGGGCTGGAGTGTGTTAGTACAGGGCTGGAGTATGTTAGTACAGGGCTGGAGTATGTTAGTACAGGGCTGGAGTATGTTAAATGTTAGTACAGGGCTGGAGTATGTTAGTACAGGGCTGGAGTATGTTAGTACGGGGCTGGAGTATGTTAGTACGGGGCTGGAGTATGTTAGTATGGGGCTGGAGTGTGTTAGTACGGGGCTGGAGTATGTTAGTACAGGGCTGGAGTATGTTAGTACGGGGCTGGAGTGTGTTAGTACAGCGCTGGAGTATGTTAGCACATGGCTGGAGTATGTTTTTACAGGGCTGGATTATGTTGGTACAGGGCTGGAGTATGTTAGCACAGGGCTGGAGTGTGTTAGCACAGGGCTGGCGTGTGTTAGTACAGGGCAGGAGTGTGTTAGTACAGGGCTGGAGTGTGTTAGTACCGGGCTTGAGTATGTTAGTACAGGTCTGGAGTATGTTTGTACAGGGCTGGAGTGTGTTAGTACAAGGCTGGAGTGTGTTATATTGTTTTGTCGTGATCGATGAGCACCATCACAATAGTCGTGTACTTTTGCAGGCTTGTGTGCCCTTTGCTGGTCTATTAGACCTTTTACTGTCCCAAAGGTGCGCCTACATGTGCGACAAGAGATTGCTGTGACAAATGTTATATGCCTGTATTTAATCACAACTCCCATTCCGAAAAAAGTGATTTTAATACGATTTATTTTTATAATAAAGTCTAATCTATCAACAGATAAAGAGTAGAGATCAATCAAGGAGGGCTGTGAATATCATCAGTGGGTCTCAACATTCATCGGAGGTGTTATGTGTCTCATGTGTGAAACCTTGGACGTATCATGCGTCTCATGTGTTAAACCTTGGACGTATCATGTGTCTCATGTGTGAAACCTTGGACGTATCATGTGTCTCACGTGTTAAACCTTGGACGTATCATGTGTCTCATGTGTTAAACCTTGGACGTATCATGTGTCTCATGTGTTAAACCTTGGACGTATCATGTGTCTCATGTGTTAAACCTTGGACGTATTATGTGTCTCATGTGTTAAACCTTGGACGTATTATGTGTCTCATGTGTTAAACCTTGGACGTATCATGTGTCTCATGTGTTAAACCTTGGACGTATCATGTGTCGGACTTGTTCAAATCGGACGTAGCTATTTTTCCCAAGAACATAAATAATTATCTGACAGTACTGATAGTAAAAACACGTCGCTTATAATTTTTGACCAAATGTCATGACGTTTCATGGAAAGCGAAACTCTACCGTGTCAAGAAACCATTCCAATTACACGTTCTCAGGAGCAATGAATAAAATTGAACAATTAATCTGCATATATATATGTGTATCATATAATTGTAAAATGTTCATTTCTTAAATACATCCTTAAATTCTTTGAAGTAAAAATTTAGACACCATTAAACCTTTTATTAAAATGTCGGGTGTAGATATTCAATCTATTCTAACATCCTCTTCAATGGGGATGTGATCGCACTAATTATGTAGGGTTCAAACCTGCGCCATTCGTGTTCCCAGCGTAAGGTCCAGCTGCAGTCGCGGCCTTCCCGTATGCAAACCTGTAGGTCGGTGAAGACTCCGTCACCAAATTGCAGATGGAGTTTTCGAAAGGACATTTGACTTGTGTGGCTGTGGAATAGATCGCGAGAACCGCTGGATATTAACGATAATACACTATCTATTAGGGGTGTACCGTATTCCGGCTCCGGCTCCGGAAAATTCGGTATCCGGCCATTTTTACAAATCCAACTCCGGCTCCGGCTTCGGCTGGATTTCACTTATATATCCGGCCAAATCTGGCTCCGGTCGGATTTAAAAAATGTGAATCCGGTACAACCTACTATCTATATTCTATTCGTTTTATTCGTGATAGTTTTAGCGTTACTGTCAGCTGCAATGTGTGCGTGTGACGGAAAGACAGTGAGAGTCTATCTGAAAATAGCAAAAGCAAGAGTAGTAGTACAAACAGCACTGCATTAATAGTAATTTTAGTAGCAGTAGTTATAGAAGTAGTCGTTGCTGTAGTAGTAGCAGTAGGGGCATAGTCGTCACATAGTAGGAGAAGCCAACGAAGGAAAAAAACCCAATAGAAGCAGGAAGATCCTCAAAAACTGAAAAGATAACAAAAAGTAGTAGTGAATATCAGAATTTTAAAAAATATCTAACACATATAATCGAAACAGAGCCTGGCTAAATAATAATAATAATAAGATTGATTGACACATACCTGGTTGGGTGATGTGTGTCGTGTCTGAAGTTACAAATACAAAACAAAAACACATTATTTTAGAAAATATATTTGGACTAAGCTTAAAAATTCTTGTAAAAAAAGCTTTCTTAATTTTGTTTAAATATTAATTTTTAAAGGACTTGTTTGAATAGCACTTAATATAAGAACACGTGGAAATAATTTGATTTTGTAGTGAAATGTGTAAACATTTTGGCTGATTAAACGCCATCCGCGGAAGTGGAAATTTAGCATCTATTACTATGCTTTGAAACGATTGAGCCGTACTCTTTACTGCCGATAATCTACAAATGGTTGTTGATAAAGGTGAGTAAAAAAAAACAGGTTAAATTAATTTTTATTATTTTAATATTTTAAAATGTGGCTGAAAAAAAAATAGATACAAAAAATGGATTGGACATATACATCAATTAATTTTTAAAAGTCGCTCAAAATCAAATATTTATTTTTTTATAATCTACCCCACCTCCCCAAACAAAAACAAATAAATATTTATATTTTGGAATCGATTCCATTTTGAAAAATATATTCTATTTAAATATCGAATCTTTCAACATTTGTTATTTAAATATAGAATCTTCCAATATTTTTATTTAAATATAGAAGCTTCCAACATTTTAATTTAAATATAGAATCTTTCAACATTTTTAATTAAATATAGAATCTTCCAACATTTGTATTTAAATATAGAATCTTCCAAAATTTTTATTTAAATATAGAATCTTCCAACATTGTTATTTCAATATAGAATCTTCAAAAAACTTTTATTTAAATATAGAATCTTCCAACATTGTTATTTCAATATGGAATCTTCCAGCATTTTTATTTAAATATAGAATCTTCCAACATTTTTATTTCAATATAGAATCTTCCAACATTTTTATTTCAATATAGAATCTTCCATCATTTGCATTTAAATATATAATCTTCCAAAACTTTTATTTAAATATAGAATCTTCCAACATTGTTATTTGAATATGGAATCTTCCAACATTTTTATTTAAACATAGAATCTTCCAACATTTTTTATTTAAATATAGAATCATCCAACATTTTTATTTAAATATAGAATCTTCCAACATTTTTATTTAAATATAGAATCTTCCAACATTTTTATTTAAATATAGAATCTTCCAAGTTTTTTACCTCAAATTTGAACAAACGTCTTCCAATGTAAATTATTGCTTAAAGGAAGTAAATATTCTACATCTAATGATAATATTTACCGTTATTATCCCATATAACGTCAACTATTTTATTTAGCCGTCCAGCCGCACTTTTTTTTATTGGGGCGGGGGGGGGGGGGGGGGGGGNCGGGTGGATATGTTCTATCAGGCTTGTCCATGGGAATGTTTTTCCCATGGGATTCCCATGGGAAACGTTCCATGGGATGGGATGGGATGGGACAGGCATAAATTGCCATGTGACGGGATGGGATGGGACAGAAAAATATGTCCCATGGACAAGCCTGGGTTCTACGGTCAGAATTCGACTTACCCTCACGACACCCGTACAGTCGCTGGATCTTCAGCACGTCTGTGGGGGACAAACTGATCCTCTGTCCCAGCTGGGCGTTGACCGGTGCCTTCCCAGGTTTGGCGGTGATGACCGGCTTGCGCGCGTCGATGGCAAAGTCGTACGGGCTGTAGTGCATGATGGAGTTGAAGTCGTAGGCGGTGCGCAGTGTGGTGGCTGTGGCTGTCGTCGTGATGGTGAAGTCGTGCTGTGAACCTGTGGGTGGATGGGGTGTGGAAGGGGTTGAGATGGTAAGACATGTATGACCAGGGTGAGTCGTGCTGAGAACCTGGGGGTGGACGGGGGGTTGAGATGGGAAGACATGTATGACCAGGGTGAGTCGGGCCTAGAAAAACTACGCAGGAAGTTAATGAACTGCAAGCAAATTTATGCAGCAGGGGTCTCCAAACTACGGCCCGCGGGCCAGATGCGGTCCGCAAGGCCCTATCATCAGGCCCATGGAGACCTTTTCTCTCAAAAAAAAAAAAGATACTATTTTATCTTGAGTTTACTACAAATATATGTGTAGTCGGCCCCAAAGCTGCGGTTTGACAGTAAATGCGGCCCTCCATCAGAAAAGTTTGGAGGCCCCTGTTATAGAGCATTGCAGATCTTTACTAGACATTACGAATGTTACGGTTCACAGACAAAACGGCCCCCGACAAATGGGCTCCTGCATAACGGCCCCAACAAATGGGCTCCTGCATATCGGCCCCGACAAAACGGCCTGATTACTAAAAATCCCAAATTTGCCTCGGGCAAACGGACTTATAAAGAGGCAGACAGATGGTCACACAAATGGACAGACGAACTGACAAAGTTGTGAAGATAAATACAATCGATGATATAATCACTAGACCTGACCTAATGTTGAAACCATGGTTGTGAGGTAACAGAAACATGACTATGGTATTACTCCACGTATCTGCTCTGTCTGTGAGGTAACGGAAACATGACTATGGTATTACTTCACGTATCTGCTCTGTCTGTGAGGTAACGGAAACATGACTATGGTATTACTTCACGTATCTGCTCTGTCTGTGAGGTAAAGGAAACATGACTATGGTATTACTCCACGTATCTGCTCTGTCTGTGAGGTAAAGGAAACATGACTATGGTATTACTCCACGTATTTGCTCTGTCTGTGAGGTAAAGGAAACGTGACTATGGTATTACTCAGCACCCAAATAATTATTGACTGAGTGCTACCCATTAAGTTATTGACTGAGTGCTACCCATTAAGTTATTGACTGAGTGCTACCCATTAAGTTATTGACTGAGTGCTACCCTGTAAGTTATTGACTGAGTGCTACCCGGTGGTTCTCATTACTTGTGGCGACGTTCCGAAGGTCAATGTTGATGTAGCTGTCCCTGTCGACGCGGTTGTGTTCGTGCCAGAAGCCGAGGGTGTGGATGAGCTCGTGCATGATGATACCCTTTTACTGACAGCCGTTGCCGATGGAAACCTCTCGTCTGCCATTGTTGGCGTAGCCCACCGGAGAGTGACACCTGGCGGAATGATGACGTAACGTCCTTATCAGTTCCGTGTGTGTTGTAATATGTGACATAGTAGTGTTGTACTTTTTTAAAGATATTATTTTTTTTAAACCAAAGATAGCCCAAATAAATAAATTCAAGTTTCTTTTTGGGTCAATGCTATACTAGCGGTTCTCAAACTGTGCACCACGAAGGATTAATTAAAAAATAAATTTCATTTTCCGAATCCGTTTCAAACTGTTAGTAAGAGATGCTCTGTATTTTATAATATAAATATCTACAAGTTTCGTAAGTTCTTAGTGCCTAAAATCTTTGTTCAATGTAGCACCAACTGAATGGTGTTAAAATATTATTTCATGTGAAGTTTTCAAAGTATTTCTGTATTTTTTGTATTTGTAAAATTGAAACGAGGTTTTACATAATTATTTTTTTTTAAAAGTGCAACGTAAAATTTAAAGCCAGTAGGTTGGGGGGGGGGGGGGATATGAAACA
>MUZC01000132.1:293529-305726 GCA_002072015.1 Radix auricularia
AATAAGTGCCACTCACGACTTAAAGGTACTCACAATAAGTGCCACTCATGACGTAAGGTACTCACAATAAGTGCCACTTATGACGTAAGGTACTCACAATAAGTGCCACTTATGACGTAAGGTACTCACAATAAGTGCCACTTAGGACGTGAGGTACTCACAATAATTGCCACTCATGACGTAAGGTACTCACAATATAAGTGCCACTCATGATGTAAGGTACTCACAATAAGTGCCACTTAGGACGTAACGTACTCACAATAAGTGCCACTCATGATGTAAGGTACTCATAATAAGTGCCACTCACGACTTAAAGGTACTCACAATAAGTGCCACTCATGATGTAAGGTACTCATAATAAGTGCCACTTAGGACGTAAGGTTCTCACAATAAGTGCCACTCATGATGTAAGGTACTCATAATAAGTGCCACTTAGAACGTAAGGTACTCACAATAAGTGCCACTCATGATGTAAGGTACTCATAATAAGTGCCACTCACGACTTAAAGGTACTCACAATAAGTGCCACTCATGACGTAAGGTACTCACAATAAGTGCCACTCATGATATAAGGTACTCACAATAAGTGCCACTCATGACGTAAGGTACTCACAATAAGTGCCACTCATGACGTAAGGTACTCACAATAAGTGCCACCACTCATGACGTAAGGTACTCACAATAAGTGCCACTCATGACGTAAGGTACTCACAATAAGTGCCACTCATGATGTAAGGTACTCGCAATAAGTGCCACTCAGGACGTGAGGTACTCACAATAAGTGCCACTTAGGACGTAAGGTACTCACAATAAGTGCCACTCATGACGTAAGGTACTCACAATAAGTGCCACTCATGACGTAAGGTACTCACAATAAGTGCCACTCATGACGTAAGGTACTCACAATAATAGCCACTCAGGACGTAAGGTACTCACAATAAGTGCCACTCATGACGTAAGGTACTCACAATAAGTGCCACTCTTTACGTCAGGTACTCACAATAAGTCCCACTTATGACGTACGGTACTTGACCGTGGGGCCAGCGGCTGTTGGTATTCAAGACGCCATTTCTGTGCTGTCAGAACAAAATAATAAAAATACTTGTTTAAAAAAAAGTTCTAAAATAACATGTCCAACTATTTCAAAGAAAATATTTTTCTCTTTCACGTGAATCTCCCCCAAATATATTGTTTCCAAGTTACGTTTACACATTGGCCGTAAGAATCTATGCCTGTATTTGGAAAATTGTTTTAATTTATTTGACTCATTATGGAATATCGTCTTTTAGGGGTGTTTTTCTTAATGCAAGTGTTAAGCTAAATGGAGGCAATCGACAATCAGCCACCAAACGGTCAGACTTTTCAGGTGACCATCCCGCTTAGATAATTACTTTGGTAACAAAATTTAAATACCCAGTAGGGTTTCTCATGAAATGACTATGTGCTTTTGCCGCTATAAACTATAAATATTTGATATTTTCGACCATTATTAATGTTTGATACATCAGACCACTATAAAAGTTTGATATACTAGACCACTATAAATTTTAATATATTAGACCATTATTAAGGTTTTATAGATTAGACCATTATAAAAGTTTGATATATTAGACCCCTATAAAGTCTGATATATTAGACCACTCTAAAGGTATAATGTTGTAAACCACCAAAGATTTAGGACACCTAAAAGCACAATGAAACTATTCGCCCAACTGACCAGGTCAAGCTCCATGTCACCGACTATAACAGTCCCGTGATCTGTAAACACCAGTGACCCATTGTTGGGGTCCCTCACTTCCGGCTGAGCTGTTAAAATTGAGAAATGACTTTAAACACAACCCAAATAAGACGTAAAAATCTTAACTATAACAGATTTACCCGGTTGTGAGATTTTGTAGAAATACTTTAATATTTATTTCGATAGACCTTAGATTTGAACATTACATTTTTCAAATTATCACCATTCTGTGTTTTATGGTTGTAGGATTAATTATATGTCGTTTCTCTTACATTAGTGTTGAAAAAATATATGTTCAACGATAAAAAAGGCTTCAAGTTTTCAATTTTGTATGTTATTAAATTGAAATATATCATATATAGGCATATCACCGCTTGTTAGTGTTATGATGTTTAAGTATTTCTTTTGCTAACCCTTGGGCTAGGAACGACATTGCATTCTAGCACGTATCCTAAAAAGCAATGTTTTCAAGCTGTATAATAACTTGAAGACGAGATGGGCACCGCCAGGTATACCAAGCCACTAGTAAGTTCTAATGGAAACATTTGAACCCCTTACGACCACGTGGTAATGGGACCCCCCCCCCCCCAAAAAAAAAAAATAAAAAAATAATAAATAAATAAATAAATAAAAAATTATATTGAAACTATACATGAAATGATGACATTGGTTCTTACCAAACTCAACAACAGTGACCTGGAGACAAAAAAGATACAAAAGTTTTATTTTAGGTGATGCTATTTGTTGTGTTTTTGTGATTTTAGAAAGTGTCTTTCAGAACAGTCCGATTTCAATGAAAAAAACTAATTAAACAAGTAAATCTGAAATTTTCCTAAGACAAACTGCCGTTAACAGTGTAATCTTCACCTTTATTTCACTTCTAATTCAGACAACTCTCCAAATGAAGTCCTTAGGATTTACTTTCTCCTCGCTCTGTTTGATTTTTGAAAGCGCTTGTGCGAATAGCAGTTATAAAAGAAACTACACAGTAATTTTTTGTACAAGAATAAATTTTTTAAAAATATTAAATTAAATTTTATAGTTTTTTTAAAAAAATTTTTATATTTTAAAAGTTATACAATATTTCAAAGGCCGTTTAATATTTTGTTTCCATGACATTGACTTGCTTTTAGTCATTTATTGGATATGATGCTTCTGAGATAACTCTATTGGAGACAACTTTTCACAAGTGATACGTCATTTTTGTTTTGATTCTCCCGAACATCACTCATTGTTACACCTAAATAATACGTTAATGTATTCTGACTACCGCAACCATAACTACTTCACCCACAACCACACCAATGCTTACTTCAACCACACCAATGCTTACTTCACCCACAACCACACCAGTGCTTACTTCACCCACAACCATACCAATGCTTACTTCACCCACAACCACACCAGTGCTTACTTCAACCACACCAGTACCTATTTTACTCCCAACCCCACCCGCAACTTTTTGAACGACAACTACAGCAATACCTACTTCATCGAAATCCACGGGCGCAGCAAGGGCACAGTTTAAACCCATCAAGACGACAACAAAAGGTAGCAGTAACATTTTCACCATTTAGTGTGACCACCGCCTTCTAGATGCCAGACACCAACAGACAGATCCTTGTCCTATATAAGCGTTCTTTTAAAACAATGTTCGAAGATCTTATCAATCCCTTATCACTGAAGATGGAACTAAAACAAATGATTATATTTTATTTCAAATCTGTAATGCACTAATATACACTTACACAACCAAAACAACCAAAACGTCTTATCATCACACAGATTTAAACAACTCGAAGGTTGCATCAGAGGCGTCACTAGAGTTGGTGTCACCCGGGGCGGTAGCTCATGGTGTCACCCCTCATGATTTAATCCATAGAACTCCTCCGTGTTTTCCAGTGCCAAATAACGGGAATATATAGAATTTTATGGTCCGGTGTCACCCCCCTGATGGTGTCACCCGGGGCGGCCCGCCCCCTCCGCACCCCCCTAGCGACGCCACTGGGTTGCATTAAGGCATCTTAAAGCAAATCGTAAAGTAAAATTTGTTGCATGTGCTCATACTGACGATACCCCCACGATCTTACTATGGCGGAAGAATTTAATGGACTTGTCATTCGCAAATGTTTCTTGACACAAAATGTATTTTTTGTAACGTATCTTTTCTGTGTAGTGAGGAATAGAGCATATTTTAGAAGCCAGAAAATACCCGAAAGCAAAAACATTACAAGAGAAACAAAGAAAACTCTTTTTAAAAAAAGTTTCATCAGACAAGCTGTAACATATGGTAGTGAAACTTTGACCTTAACATCAACCGCACAAAACCTATTAAATGCATGGAAGAGGAAAGTTCTCAAGAAAATATATGGACCAACAAAGGATGAATACATATGGATAATTGGAACCAAATATGAGCTGTAGTTTATATCAGGATTCCATGCAGGTTGCAGAATATATTTTTTTAAGGCAGACTGCGCTGGGCAGGAGAGTTAGAGGAAATGTCAAATGACAGAGGACTAAAGAGGGTGCACCACAAAACCACTGTGGAAATATTCAGGGGAAGACATACAGATAGATGGATGGATGATGTATAGAAAGATTTACAACAAATAAGCATCCGATATTGAAGAAGAAATGCATCGATTAGGACTGAGCGGAAGGATGGGGTGAAGCGGGCCCAAGCCTTACATTGGGTTTAGCGCCACTAGGAGGGATGAATGGACTCTATCTTTATTGCAATCACAGTTCAATCACAATTCTCTTGCTCCTGAACTGCACTTCTAAATGTTGTAAACTTAAATTTGCATATTCAGTACTTAAATATTTAGTTATCCTTAAGACAAAATAAATCATTGCACACGAAAACGCGATAAAAAGACGTATTTCAGTCATTGAAGGCATTCATTTTGATTTTATTAACTGATTTATTGATATACCCAAGTGATCCATGCAAACATTAACTATAATTTTTTATTACAAATAATTTCAATTAATTTACACAATGTATTGGATATATTCGGTACAACTTGTTTTTAAAATGTCAGAAAGCCTCAGTATCTTCCTACCGCTGCCGGAGCCACCATCAATGATATTAGTTAACGTATAACTTTTAAACCATTTGTGTACTGGATTATTTATTACTCAGAGGGGTTATTTTTATAATATGAAAGCTGGGTTATGCAACACTGTGCGTATTAACTCAATTACAGCTGTTAAAATAAGTTCTTTGCTAATAGTGTTCATCTTTCAGCACTGTGCAATCAATAAAGAAATGTATTATTGTTATAAGAAGCTCGCAGTCCATCTTCACCTCACTTAGATGGTGTCCCTATTAGTATTTGCATTTACGGTATTTTGAAATATTTTTCTTTAACAGTTTGAGAAATCGTTCAAATACTTAGCTTTTTTCACTTTGTAATTTTATCATGACATTGAAGACCTATAGGAAAAATTATATTTCCTGGTGATGAAATGGAACCATGCCTAAAAAATAATCAACGCTGTATTGAAGGAATATTTTCTTCATTCACTCATTCTTTTATCTGTTGTAACATACACTGTTAATAATAATTAACTATTTCAATAGAATGTTGAAGTTAAGCCCCTAAAAAAATAATTTGATGTAAGGATACCATTTTGATAACTATTACTCCCTGATACCATTTAAATAACTATTACTCCCCGATACAAGCCTTGCAAACCTCGTTGATCACGTGTTAGAATTTATTTTCTGATCTACTTATAACGCTTTTGGATTTCTTTCGCAGCGCAATTGACACTTCAATAAACCAAACATTTTGATTGCTTATAGCTGTGGAATTTACCATAGATCTAGGCTACTTCCTTTTATGGATAAAACAACATTGTATTCCATAAATGATAGCATCTAGTAGAAACTAGGCTACTTCCTTTTATAGATAAACCAACATTGTATTCCATAAATGAAGGACCTAGTAGAAAAAACATTCATTCTATTTTATTTATTTTTTAAAATTTCCATTGTAATAAAAATGGATCACAATATTACCAGGGACCAGTTTGTGAAGCGCTGGTGTAATGCATTACAAAAATATTGTTACTTCCTGTGCGTTTCAACCAGTTTACGATGGAAAACTTTTATCTTCTGTCTTCTTTCTTTACATTAAAAAAATGTATTATAAATTCATTAGATAACATATTACGTTACACTTGCTACGGGATTTCTTAAAGTTCTGTTGATGAATGATCCAGTAGCGATGAATGTACACGACTATTCTATACATATCTAGCAACGAATGTGTGTATGCTTGCGTGTACGCGTACGCGTGTGTGTGTGTGTGTGTGTGTGTGTGTGTGTGTGTATGTGTGTGTGTGTGTGTGCGCGCGCGCGCGGATACGCGTACGTGTGTGTGGGGGAGGGGTGGGGCGCTTGTTAGGATCAGAAGTCAGTTTGGACACATTTTCTTAGAACTGGGAAAAGTATACTTTTCCTTGGAATTTTTTTCCATGGGTTTCAGTTTGCATATCTTATTAAATTATATTATTTTTTAAGATACTCGTGGCAATTTAAAAACATTTCTTGCACTCTCCATAATTGTGCGTACAAAAAGCTTGAGTTCTTTATAAAGATATGATAGTCTTATGTATTGTAAATTATAAAATATTAGACACAATTCAGAAATCTGGCTTAAAGTGATATGAGTTATTATAACATTTTATATGTCGTTTGTAAAAAAAAAAAATAATTATATTTTGAAAATTGTATGTGGTAATTATTGATATTTGACATAATTTTATAGTTTATACAAAAATAAACCCCCATAAAAAAACCTAGTTTTGCACTATTAATCCTTTATATCCGAGACGTAACTAGATCTTTAACGTTGTTCAATATAAAAAGCAGGGCAAAACAATCCGAAAATACAAAATTCTAGTTATGTCTCGTAAAATGTGTTTAATATAATGCGCACCGATCGTGAATATATTTTTAAAAAGTAATGTCAATGTAATGCGCACCTCATTGCGCGACATGAAAGGTTATTGAACATATTACGCACCACAACACTATATATAAAAAAATTAACATGATATAAAGAGATAAATGAAATAATTTAAAAATTCAATTATTCAATTACTGTCCATTCGATCGATTTGAAATTTCGAAACATCATTTTTATCATTGGCATGAGTCTGTCTGCAAAATTTCAGCTCGCTAGCTTACAAGAAAACGGGTTAAAAATCGATCCAAAGATTTTTCGGCAAGGTCGCACGGTTGGTCGGTCGGTCGCCCACCCGGCTCAGACACCACAAGTTAATATAAAGGATTTAATAAGGAAAAGGTTTTTCTAATATTTATTTATTTAAATTTGAATTCGTTTTTTTTTTATTCCATTGTGTCCTTTGAAAATTAAAACATCGAATAAAAATCTAGTTTTCCATGACCTTTTAACGATACCAGGAAATTGGGATAAGTAGGTACTTTCTCAGATAAGATAATTTTGGGAGAGAAGAGAAATAGTCAACGTAATCTGAAGTTGTAGGCTACTTTCTTAACTATACAGCATCAATGCGCCCAAAACATCAGTTTACATCTTATTTTCGTATCGTTTTTTTTCCCACTTTATTCCCATGGTCTTAAATGTGATATATTTTCATCATTTATAACATCCTTAATCAATAATAGAGATTTATCAATTCTGGGGCGTTCATCAGCACAGTCGCATAAAGTATTAGTTAACTCTTCTATTCATAGTCTACTTAATAGATCGTTTTTTCCAGTATTTTCATAGTTTTTAAATAACTGTGCATTAGCAGTAAACAAAATTAGGTGTAACTGTAAGACTGCAATCAGGCCAATAAAAAAGTAAATGGAAAAGACGTAAACAGGATAAAGGCAAAGAGCCGAAACGTTCGCTGTTTTGTTACGTCCTATCAGGCTAACCCTTATGTGCTCACATTTAAAAGAATTTAGTTATAATACCACATATTTCGAGCTGCTACCCGAGGGCCAGCATGACTCGTTGTCAAAGAAAAATAAATCATTTATTGATCAGATTAAAAGAGTTTGTTTAGTTGTTTTGTTTTTTTTTAAATTGGGATATTTTTTTCCACAAAATGTGAATTTTCTCACTTATTAGTTTTTGATATTTTTGGTTAAAATTTGATTTCATTACGTCATTAAAACTTGTGTGTGTGTGTGTGGGTTCTCCTGTTTGCTTTTTTTTCCTAAAAAATTCAGAACATTTTAAAGACGTATAATTTCCAGATTTTATTTTAAGAATGCAGAAATCGAAAAAGTCGTTGTTGTAATGACCAGATTTTTAAAAATATTTTATCTGGCATGTCCCTTTCTAGCATAGCTGTTACAAGCAATGACCGTTGTAGATGTAGAGATCGTCAATCGCAATGTCCCCGGCAGCCATGTGAGCCTGGAACGTGATCTACACGAGAAGGTAAAAGGAAAAATTCAAAAGTAATTATGTAGCTAATATGCTGGTTTTGCTGATAGCTATCTGAGCAAATATGCCGTTTGTAGAATGTCATTATCTCGTAACCCCGCCCCTTGCCACTCCCACAACAAATAACGATCCACAGTGAAGTTATATTAAAGCAGCATGGCGGCTCTTATGGCTAAAAATAGCATTGTTTTGGTGAAGGTAGTCTCGAATAAATTATGAACACAGAAAAATTAGTAGTTTGTAATACAATTTTAAAACATATTGTTCTTTTTCTTAATAAATGTCTTTTTGGCTTCTAAAATGTCTTTGTCATTAAGACCCATAATGTGCTAAATTTATTTGCAAAAAATGACTATTGATAATGCAGACATTTTGATGATATAACAACAGTAAGATACCTTGCCCAAATGTCTTTTAATGCAAGGGGGGAAAAGCTGTTTGAAATAAAAAAAATTAAAAACCTCACCGAAAATTCCACCCCCGGACTGACGTTGAGGTAAGTCTTGCTGTGGTACCACGTGGCGTGGTTGCTGTTGTGGTAGCTCTTGAAGACGGTCGTCGCCAGGTTGGGGCCCTTGTAGACGAGATCTACGTAGGACGACGGGCCCTTCTGGAACAGGTAGAACTCGACGCACACCGGCCCGCTGTGGAAGGAGGCCGTGTGGAAACGAACGACCCCCGTGTGTCCAGGTACCTCGTGAATGACCAGGAAGGAATCTAGAAATAAGTCATTAGAGGGATTCTATGTGTGTGTTTAATTTTGTTTGTCAGACATTGGCGAGGGAATATCTAGTGTTGTATTTTTCTATAACAGTTTGGATAAAACGACTGAAAAGTCAAATGTCAGCTCACGGGATCACTGACTAATTGGGTCAAACAAAGGTGGAAACTTTTTAGAGATAATCGTTACACTTGGCCAACTGTTGACTTTTTCGTTGAAAAGAATGTGTGAGAAATTCTGTCCACTACGTAATTTCTAATTAATCTTTTCGAGATGGTGGGGGCATTCCTAATGGTTCGTAAGTTTTTTTAAAATTTAATTTCAACCATGACTAAATCGACCCAAAAAATGACACAATATGGCCCGTAAACCCGGCGTTTTGGGGCCTGTTAGGATTTTAGACTCAAACCTGCGCCGTTCGTGTTGCCAGCATAGGGGCCCGATGTGGTGGCGGCCTTTCCATACACTGCTCTGTAAGTCGGGGAAGCCTCTAGCACCAAACTACACATGGAGTTCTCAAACGGACACTTGGCTTGTGTGACTGAAAGAAATAGAACAAGTTCTCAAACGGGCACTTGGCGTGTGTGACTGAAAGAAATAGAGCAAGTTCTCAAACGGGCACTTGGCTTGTGTGACTGAAAGGAATAGAACAAGTTCTCAAACGGACAATTGGCTTGTGTGACTGAAAGAAATAGAACAAGTTCTCAATGGTTTTTCCTTGGCATATAGGAATGCCTTTTTAATGATATCAATCTAAGTTTTATATTATTAAAGGAAGCACATTTGTACACTGTTATATATCAAGAAAATGCTAAGTCTAAAGTATTTTAATACAATTTTAAGTAGACGTGACTTACCTGGCTGAGTGATGTGTGTGGTATCTGGAAGACAAAAGATTAAATTGAAAAAAAAAATTGTACAAGTGAGTGAGCTTCTGATTTTATCACTGACATTTGTTCTTATTTTTTATAAAAAGATTCATTAATTTTAGAACAGCAATGGATTCCAGGGACTTTCATTTTTCAAGAGATTCCAAAAGGGCCTGTGGGGTATTAGTTAAGGTCTACTGAGCTGAAAGATTTTTTTTTTTAAATAATCAAAACCAAATAAATATAAATAATAATAATAAATGTCAGTAGACAATGCAGCGACAAGATGTCACACACCAAGAGTAAAGTTAACCAAGCAGCAATGAATGCAAATATCCGTGATACATCCCAAAATCAAAACAATCTTCGAATATAGATAGATAAGACCAGCGTAACAACTCTAGTTTTGTTAAGACCCTTAACTGTTTTCACGACTCCCCGCCCCGGAGCGTACCTTCATGACAACCATACAGTCTCTGGATCTTGAGCACGTCAGTAGGGGTCAGGTTGATGCGCTGGCCGAGTCTGGCGTTGACCGGTGCTTTCCCCGGCTTCGGGGTGATGACCGGCTTGAGCTTGTCGATGGCGAAGGTGTAAGGGCTGTAGTGCATGATGGAGTTAAAGTCGTAGGCGGTGTTCAGTGTCGTCGCCCTGGCTGCTGTGGTGATGGTGAAGTCGTGCTGGGAGCCTGGGGGGAAAGGGGAGAGTATCGTAACAGTCTCGTGTGAGGGGAGATAACTCATTGCTTGGCGTCAGCAGTTTCATTGTCTCTGTGAGGCACACTTTTTAAAAATAAAAAAATGCTTAAAATGAAAAATCAATTTTTAAAATATAAAAAAGAACTATTAACATATATTAAACATTACAGGTTCACTTTAAACAGTCGAAGCTTCCGTTATGTGGTGTTCTGTCTGTCTATATTTTTATTGACTATGGTAAACCAACTCCAACAAAACCCCTTCCTAATGTTTATTGACATTACTGGTTTGAACGCTAACAAAACCCCTTCCTAATGTTAGTTGACATCACTGGTTTGAACGCTAACAAAACCCTTCCTAATGTTTATTGACATCACTGGTTTGAACGCTAACAAAACCCCTTCCTAATGTTAGTTGACATTACTTGTTTGAACGCTAACAAATCCCCGTCCTAATGTTAGTTGACATTACTTGTTTGAACGCTAACAAAACCCTTCCTAATGTTAGTTGACATCACTTGTTTGAACGCTAACAAATCCCCGTCCTAATGTTTATTGACATTACTTGTTTGAACGCTAACAAATCCCCGTCCTAATGTTTATTGACATTACTTGTTTGAACGGTAACAAATCCCCGTCCTAATGTTTATTGACATTACTTGTTTGAACGTTGTGAAGGTCAATGTTGATGTAGCTGTCCCTGTCCAGGCGGTTGTGTTCGTGCCAGAAGCCGAGGGCGTGGATGAGCTCGTGCATGATGATACCCTTGTACTCGCAGCCGCTGCCGATGGACACTTCCTGTTTGCCGTGGTTGTTGAAGCCAACAATGGAGTGACACCTAGTGAGGGTGAGGGATGGGGCGAAGACGTTTGATGTTAAATTCTGCTGTATCTGTGACATAAGTTAATCTAATTTATACTCGCTGTAACGTGGAGAAGCTGAAGTAACGACAGCCGTAACAAAACTCTGCCAGAAAATATATGAGAATAAGGTCCCAAAGTTTGGACGCAGTAACTAATCATACCATTATTTGAGAAAGGCAAACGACACAATGTCAGAATTATAGAACAATTAGCTTTATCAGCCATCCTAGCAAAGTAGTGCTAAACATTATCTTCGGTAGGTTAAAGCCAATATCTGAGGAATTACTGGCAAAAGAACGGGAAGGTTTCAGACCAGGCAGATCTTTAACTGTTTCTTGCTCATAGAAAAACATCGACAGCACAAATGCGAGCTCCATCACAACTTTGTAGACTTCAAGAAAGCCGTTGATTGAGTATGGCACGAGGGACTTTGGCAAGTTATGAGAAGTTTCAGCATTGAAGAATGGCTGGTAAAGGTGATCGAAGAACTCTACAATCAGACAAGCAGTGCAGTTGTATTTTAAGGCTGCGTCGAGGACTTCTTCAAAACGATGATTGGAGTCCGCCAGGGCTGCATTCTCTCACAAGTCATGTTCAAAATCTTCCTTGGAAAAATCATGCAAGAAACACTCAGTGATCACCTCACATCCATCTCTATAGGCGGAAGACCCTTATGCAACCTAAGATTTGCTGATGACATAGATTTTTTGGCTGGGAGCAGTAAAAAAAAACTACAAGAGCTCACTGACAAACTTGCAGACAGATCAAGTACATATGGGAGATCGTTATCTGTTGGTGCGCTTCCATTAACGGAAAAGCTGACTTGACAACATAAAGGAATTGACAGGGATGAGATTGAATGAATTTTT